>PVKZ01002083.1:0-267926 GCA_004027375.1 Macroglossus sobrinus
GGGGCGGCACAGCGTGTTACAATCTGATTGGTATATGGTAGTAAGGAGAAGTGGTGTAAGGAGGGAGGGTGGTGCATGTGTCTTGGCGCGCGCGGGCTCCTTTGTTGGCGCGCGCGGGCTTTCAGCTAATCTCCAGGAAGTGAAGCAGGAACTTCATGAGCCGTGGCCATCTTGTTTCTCTCGCGTGGCTCCCAACATCAGATTTCCTCCTATTTATAATATCCTTCCTAAGCTCGAATGGATCTCTTACCCATTTTATCTTGTTGGTAGAAGATTGTGCGTGTGTGTGTGTGTGTGTGTGTGTGTGTGTGTGCGCGCGCGCGCGCGTGTACATACACACACACACACACATACACATATTTATTTCTAAATGCAGCATAATAGGATTACTCTTTTATGTAGTTAACAATTAAGATCAAGTGAATACATAAAAAATCACACGATATTTTTGAATAGAAAAAAGAGGGAAAGAAAAATTTTTGGATATTTTTAAGCCTGGTAGCAAGGAAGTATTGGGGTGGGTGGGTGGAGGATATACAGAGGGGATGTCCTGACATAAAATATAAAAGGAAAAGAGAAAAGCATGTAAGAGGAAAAACACTGTGACAGAAGAAAAGCAAGCCAATGGAAGTCATGTATGTATAATTGTAGGAATAAGGCAGCCTTAATTGAGCAGATAGTGCCTGTAATTATAAATTTCTAACCAATAAGCTATGCAGTCTTGAGTAAGTATTTTAAACAGTTGTGTCTTTTATATATTCATCTATCATATAGGAATAGCAGTAATAACCCATGTATGACCTTCGAAGGTCTTGTTTCAGATGACGTTGATTATCTCCCCAAAGCCATCTATCTCACCCATCTTCTTTCTCAAAACTTGTTTATTATTGCATTACCATGCACTCCCTGGCACTTTCTCTTACCCTGGTATGAAAGCTGATTAATTTAAGCAACCATGTTCATTCATTCTGCTTGCCTATTTTTAGTTCACTCAAGAGCATATGACACAGCCAAACCTGACCAATACTGGAGGAGATAACCACAGGGCTTGGGGGAGGGGGTGTTCTGGGTAAGCAAGTTGCCCAGGGTAACACAGTTGTAGCTGGCTGAGCCAAGATTCAAACCCAGAAGTCTATCTTCTTTTAAGAAATATATAAGAGAGAACAACAGAGTCTCTCTCTGACTCTACAGCAAATATTCTTAAATCAAAATATGAGAAAGAATACCTCTGGAGAGCTTAGTAAATGCAGATTCCAAAACTCCACTTTAATTTTATTATTAAAGGATCAGGTCAGGTTATTGTGATGCAGATGAACTTGAGATCATACCATGAGATACAGTACTTAAGAGGATTTACTCATTCTTGTTCTGTGAATGGAGCTGAGGAATGGGCAGTTCCTTATTCCTGTTGCGTACAGATATTTATTTAGTCTAGGGAATAGTATTACTTATTTATTCTTGAGTACCACAGAGGCAAATATACAATTTTTAAATGGTCTATGTTTAGTGAATAATACTAGATTTTTGTCTTTTGTTTAGACAGGACATGTACCAACTGCTTATTACTTATTGGTATGTGCTTGATGTAATTACTCGGGTAGTCATTAAAAATGGCAAATTCATTTGTTTATTCTTCTAGAACAGTGCTGTCCAGAACAACTTTGGGAAACAATGGAAATGTTCTATATCTGGGGTGTCCAACACTAGTGAAATTAGTCTCACATGGCTATTATACACATTAAAGGTGCCTGGTGAAACTGAGGAACTATATTTGTAATTTTATGTAATTTTACTTATTTAAATTTAAATATCCAGCATGGTTAGTGAGTATGGTATGAAGTTTTCTAATAGTGTGTATATGTGCACATGTAGTTATTTTAGGAACTTGAAAGATTATTTTATAGTATCGACTAGTCTTATTTGTAAAATGGACTATGCCATGAATTTCACTTCTCTTGAAAATCTAACACGTGATTCTAAGCTGTTTATATTCAGCAGGGTGAGGTGTTGTCTTCACAGCCCTGCCATTCCCAAGATGCCCCATCTCTGTGAGGCAATGTAATCTCAATGTCAGACACATTTATGGAAGCCAGCCTCACAGAATCCTGACAAACAATAGCCCAGCATCCTGACAAGCTGCCACAGTGCTCCCAGGACAGGAACTACCTTTACAGAGAGACAGAATCATTCATTATCCTGAAAGATTAAGAACCAAATATCTCATTAGGGAAACTGCAAGCTGAAAAGCAGATAACAGCTGGAGGAAAGGAGAAACGCCATTTGTGGATGAGAAAGTGGTGGGGATAAGAACTAATTGGTTCCATACTGAATGGGTCTGGCTTTCTTTCCCAATCACCCAGGGCCTCATTTCTCCCAGAACTGGTACCCATGGGCTTCCAGATTCTTTCTGTAGTAGCCTGGTCATACTCACCATTAGAGTCTTAATAGAATTAGTAGAAATGACAGACTGTTCAATAAATGACATGCTGGTCTTTTCCATTTGAATGAGGATTGACTGGAAGAAATGATTGATTAACATCGACAAAGCCATATGGGTTCAAATCATATTCTTTTTGTTCACACTTTCAAACAACTCAAATTGTATCTTCCTTTAAGTTCCAGAATTGAGAATTTTTGTTTTGTTTTGTTTTGTTTTTCTCTATAAGACCATGGAGGAGTTGCAGGTGGGAGGTAGATTTGCAGAAAATGCAAAATTTTGATTCTCAAGTCACACTGGTATGTGATGCTGGGAAAGCAGTTAACCTTTAAGCTTCTATTTTCTCATCTATAAAACAGTGTCTTCTTTATAGGTATAACATTTTATAGTGTCTGGCTTTCAAAAATGGAGTCATCACCATTAATACAGTTGCTACATACTCTTCAAGCATTTCTAGTCTCACACATTTTCAATACAATTTGGACTATCTGGCACATAAGTGTAAGGTATAGCATCATTTTATATTTACTTCTGTCTTTCAACTAGACTGTAAGCTCTCCGAAAGGCAGGTACGAACTATTACTGTGTGAGACCTTTACAACATTATGTTCAATAGAACACAACTCATCGTTTGTCTTAATCAGCAGAGCCTTTTTTTCCCCACCTCAGTCACAGTTGTTGGTGGAAAGGATGAAGGATGCTGGGACTATTAAGGGGACTGGCTCCTTAAAAGAGCTTGCCAGGATTCACATAAGGGTAAGAGTCAGGGCTTGATGTGAGCTGGCAGGGTTCAAATAAGGTATTCAGTATTGGATGTTGCTGAGCAAAGCAACAATCACTAGGACTTTCCTCCTTCAAAAGCAGACTCTATTCCCTGGGCTGTGGAGCAGGACTTATTTACATGAGGAGAAAGACCTGAGATCACAATTGGGAATCTAAATCAAAATTTGATTTTGGTGCATAATTCTTATCACAATACAGTACTAGGACACCTGACAAAAATAATTGTTTGGAATTTCAAGATCAAAGAAGTCATATTTTAGGCAAATGAGCCAAATAGGAATGTATGGACTGAGGACAAGAAAAGATATTTGTTTAGGGAAAGGGGAGAAAAAAGATCTATGCTTGGCTTGAACTGCAATCCTTGATCTAGATGGATAACTGCAGTCTAAATTATACGGGGTTGGAGGACAGAAGAAGCAAAGTACATATCTGATTTGGATTGATGTCCTGTCTCACTATGAGAGACACAGGCTCTGGCAGAGGATGGAGCCTAGAGGTAGAAAACTTCCTTGAAGATATCAAAAGTGAGTTGCTTGATAAAGTAGATTCAGAAGATTTCTGTTTTTATAAGTTCATATTATTTTCAAGGAATGAATATGGGTCTCCTGGATACCTATTGCCTGTCCTTTTGATGACTTTTTCATGTTATAACTTAACTATTATCCAAACCCTAGTTGGCTGTCCAACTATGAAACACTGAACAGTGACAAACAGGTGAAGTCATATAATGTGGATGCTCGTAACCAGGAAGATAAAGTAATAAATTGGGACCAGGAGCCCGCCCAGTCATTCAAATTATGCTGGTGAGGCTGACAGATTTATGGCTGTCACTGCAGGCGTCATGTCAAAAAACCTGGTGTCCGGTGTACCATGGAGAACCCTGAGTCTGACTCACAGCATTTCAAACTGACCCCCCTCTTGTTTTAAAACAACTTAGTCTATGACTTGAGTTTCTATCTTGTCTAACCCCTTGTTCTGTGGTGTGCTTGGACTTCATCTGGTTTCCTTTTCTGTTGTGACATTTACCTCTAGAACTAGAAGAATTTTGAAAAGAAGTCTGCCATTTCTTATCAACTTATATTCCCAAGTGCTGAAATCTGTGGAATCTTATAATTATTCCTATCTGGCTGGCAGAGTCCAAGTAAGCAGCAGTAACTTATTCTCTCAGTCATTTCCCTTGCCAAACCCACACACACAGGTCCATTTTCCCCAGAAGAGAATTGAACTACATCTGTACATTCCCTTTCTGATATTGTTTTTGAGACAGAGCTTTGTTCCATTTTAAGTGTTTAAGAACATGTATTCTAGAATCAGAAAACCCTAGGACAAAAATATGACTCTACTAATGAGATGGGGCTAAAATTGAACAAATTACTAAAGCTTCTTAAACATTTGATTCTTCCAACCTCTCATGAAGAAAATAACCTATGTCAATGGGAAGTTTACTATTCCCTAATATTTAGTAACTACTCATTTAATGTTGCCTCTATTATTACTTAGTATTATTAATATTATTTAAATGTTTTTCCTATTACCTCCATTTTCAGAGGCCAGATAAGACTGCTGGTTCAAATTTTTCCTCTTTGCTAGTTATTTTCCATCTTTAACAACTTGCTTCACCTCTATAAAACCAAGCTCCTTCAGGTGAGAATGCTCTATTGTTTATTTTAAATGTGTCACCAGCATTAAAGTAGTTCATAGATGAGCACGTTAAAAAAATTAAAACTGTTATATATGACTTTCTCTACACTTTTTCAACACCACTCCACCACCAGATCACATTTTGGACATCTCTGCTTTGTAAATTTAACACTCTGGTTTTTTTATTTAAGGTAAGAAAATAAATAAAAATAAAAATAATTTAAAAAAATAAACAAACACAGTGTTTTGTTTCCTCAATAATTTTTCTGAGTAATTATTACTAAAGTATATGTACTATTTAGGATGAGCTGTATAATAGCCACACATTTTATGAATGTTTTTCCCTCAGAGTTCACCTAATCCACTCATGTGGTTCAGATTTTATAATTTGTTTATTTACATATTGGTAAATGAAAACAAGTTAATATATGATTTGCCTATGATAGAAAACAAAATGAGAATGAAGACATGATGGAAGAGCTGAGTCTTACCCAGACTTGTTATACACTGTTCACTTGATTACCAAGAGTTTGTGTGTTAATGTGACAGTTTATAACATGTAAACCATTGCTTGGAGTAGGAAGGAAAAAATCACTTGTTCAATAGTAAATAAGAAACAGAAGAAGCTTAGATGATAATACTGTGGGTTTCAGTACAAATGTCATCTTATTGCAACAGTGGTTTGTTACTTCTGCATTTCACATAGCAAACGGGAGCCAGATTGCCACATTCTCCCGCTGAATTCTCTCTATCCATTCTTTGCCTTGTCTTATCAATTCTAGATGCTCCTCAAGACTGTCTTCTTCTTCTTTTTTTTTAATCTTAACAACCATTAGTGTTTCACTGAGAAATAACTGGGCAAAATTTATTTTCATTTATATTTCTGGGTAGGCTGTGTAGCTTTCATATAGGCCATTTCCATTCCTCTCTCTGACATTCCTCTCAAAGAAAATTGTACATTTTCTTTGTTTTGCATTGCACCTACCCACACAGTCTTATATTTCTTTCTTTCTTTCTTTTTTTTTTTTTCTGGACTAGCCCTTCCTTTCTATCCTGCTGAAGTCTCCTCTCCTTACTCCATCTCTGAGCTCCTAGAACCTTTCGTCATCTGACCTCAGAGAGCGAGCTCTCATTCTTAAAAGTCATGGACATTTTGCCATTTCTCATGTCTATTTTTGTTGTTGTAGTTGTTGTTTTAGTCAATCGCATCTCGGAGCTATCTTAGAGCAAAATTGTGTTGCACAATTCCTCTGTTCTTAGAACTCAATAATGCCAGCTAAAAGGAATTTTAAAGATTATTTGAGTGGTTTCCAGTATTTTAAAACTGTAGTCCTTTGGTTCCAACATAGAAGCCTACAGTTAGAACAGACCAGGGCTGGGTAAACCACCCTTAGCAACCTATTTTGTTTATCTCGTTTGCCCATTTCTCTAGAGAATTTCTCAAACTCTGAGCAGCAGAGTTTGATAGTCACTGAAGGGCATTCTCATTTCATAAATGAGGAGACAGAGGCCCTGAGAGAAATTTAGGTAACCTGCCCAAAGATATAGAACTGACACCTTGTATAGGGCTGGCAAATCATTCAACCAGGGTAGGTACTAGTTCAATTAAATGTGTTGGTTGATTGTCAGTTGTCAAGTAGCAATTACCTAAGCTTCACTTTAAGACCAACAAACACTGGGAATATCGATTTATATCAGGAAAAAAATGTGTGCTGCAATATATGAGAAACCTTTAGTAATATATATTTGTGTCTGCTAATATTTTAATTAAGATGTTTGGAATATAAGACAATTTATGCTTGGTTATTGCTCATGAACACCTGGGGAAGTTAAGAACCTCCATGAGCTGAGGCCAGCTCAGTCCCCTTTGCTTGCTGCTATGCTTGATGAATGCTCTATATTTAATATCACTCATCCAAAGAGTCAGTTAACGAAATAAGATGAGCAATGGCCCTGCTAATGGAAATCACATTTCTTAGGGGTCAGCAGCCTTCTTAAAGGGGTATTTTACTGTCAACCAAATAGAACTGCCTCTGCAATGACTTTGAAGAAACTAAAGATATATAGCCCCCCCACCATGTTCATTATTATTAACTCAATACTTAGGAGAAATGATTAATTTGCAGACTTTTTAACATCACATTGAATAAGTCTATATTTTCTTTATTTGCTCATTTATGCACTTAACAAAGTGCCATTTGGTATTTAAAACATAGTTTGCCTTATTTAGATACTTCCTTGTATCCTGTAAGGCTGATGGGTTTAAGAGGCTTTCATTGTACATCCAGGTAGCTATTGATTTTCTCCCTCTGTGAACTAGTAATTGATATATAACATTTAGGAATCTCTTAATTACCATAAAACCATTTTTTTTTAGGTGGATGTAGAACTCAAGACATTCTATTTTGAAGGTGACTAAGGACTCCATACTGCAAGCCATAATCTGGATTTTACTACCTAATTTATAGCCTATTGTCTCTCTTTTTCTGACATGCAAAGAAAAAAAAAGTCAGTATAATATGTGTAAGGCAATGTATCTAGAGGACAATCATGTATCTTTGAAAGATGATCCATGTCCAAGGAGTTCAATAGTAATATGTAATCCATGTTGAGTGCTTTAATGTGGAATAAAATTTTGGTTTCAAATATGTCTTTTTAATAATATTTTTCTCCAACATTTCCTTGTTTATTGTTTTCCCTGGCATTGATCTAGCTCTTCTGTGACCTTTAGCTCTTCCTCAATATAAATACATCTCTTAAGAACCTCTATTCATTGACCCAATTTTATTGAAAACTTTGAAAACACACTATTTGTACCTTCGAGTATGTGAAAATTAGCAAGAAACTGAAACTTTGAGTTTACTTACAAGGCAAATTTGACTTAATGACTATATTTTTATGGCTAATGTGAAATAACAACAATGGGCTAACTCAAATTTTAGAGTGATATAGGTGAATCTGAGATTCTGCTGGAATTAGCGCCTCCTTTTTTTTGCAAAAAGCATGAGAGGGGAATTGGAGCTATGCAACAAACCATCCATCCTGGCCAGTTTCTGAATCCACAATTGGCCAGGTGTTTGTTCTTGGATGCAGGTTTCCACTGTTGTGAATACCTTTAGCTAGTCAGGGTTCAACACAAGCTAATTTCCCAAGGTATACTGGTTCAGGGTATGATGCTTTCATGCTTGTTCGTTCTTCCTTTGCTCCCCTGTGCCTATTGGTCTCCCATTTTCTGCAGTACTCCCACCCTTGTTTTCCATCACATTTTATTATATCTGGATTCTAGACCTTTTGATCTCGCTATATTTCCAAGTGTCCCTTGGTCTTAACTTATTCTCATCCTAAGAGTACTTGAATTTGTCCTACCTTTGTCTGGAGACAAGATAATTTATTCCCTGGTGACTCAAGTGAACTTCATGACACCTAAGACAACATTGAAAATTGCTTTAAATAATCGGAGATTTAAAATAATGAAAAAGATCAACTGCTTAGCTAGACACCAAGCTAGGCAATTTAATGTTAGCCTTTTGTTTTAATTTTAGAATTCCAATCTTATTATTAGATGGCTTACAGTGGTTGTTTTTTAAACATTGTAACCATATTACATTACTGCAGTGCATTTCAAAATTTTCTAATGTTAAATCTTTCTAGGAATTACTTAAAATCCCATTTTAATTTACTCAAGCTTAATTTAAAGAAAAGAAACATGAAGTACATTTCAAAAATATGGCAAAATTATAATAGCAGAATAGCAATAACCTCGACCACCCATATAATGAGACTTTGGCTTCTGGAAAATTTGGTTCAACACATGTGTCAGTGTCAACTCAAGGCTGAGAGCTAATAAGAGCACAGTCAGCCAATCTGATTATGTTTTTCTTGTTTGATGACAAATACATTCATTTTGCATCAACATTTCTGTGAACGTCCAACAATTTTTTTTGAACTGAAGTGGGTTTTAAAAATATATAATTCTATGCTGTGGTGAATAAGTGTGTTCTTTTGTAAATAACCATTAACACACACTCTGCTCATCTAACCCTTCAGATGAAATTGCCAAATTTTTTTAGTGAATTGGCAAATTCAATCAATTAATATTTTTGGATACTAATTTGGCATGTTTGTTTACTTTACTGAAGACAACTGATGAGCACAACAGTTAGCTTATTTGATTTAAATGGATAGATCAGTTGTATGTGTACGCTGAATCTCATTTTCAAGAACCAAATATAGCAATTAGAACTGCTTTGAATAGGAGAAGTACACTGTGTGCTTAATTCAGAATTTGTCAAAAACTTGTTGTATGACCCTAGGAAAGACACCTGACTTTTTAGATTTTTATTTCCTTATTGATATCATGTCTTTCATACTTTCATCACTGAAAAAATAGAAATAAAATAATGACTTTGGCTTTGCTGGGAAATGTTTATAATCACATATGAAACAGACAGAAAAGTATTTTAGTTTACCAGGTATAGTCAGAATATTTTTAGGTAAAAAATTATTTTTTAAAAGAAAATGTTTGATAAGAACTTAGATCAAGATAAAGACATGAGAACCCATATGTTTCTGGAATCTTAAGCAATTAAAGTTGTTCTGCATAATCAATCAATCAATAAATCAGTCTATGATTTTCCTTCTTAGATATTAGAAAAAAGAAAAAAATAGTAGGCTGAGAAGGATCCTATAGACAGAGGAGGAAGTCTCCAATGACAGGATAGACAAATACCTTTCTACAAATAGAGATGTGTATGATTTAATTTAAAGCGGTTCCCATTGCTGTGTTACAAACTCTTCCTCTTTCTCCACTTCATTCTCCCCAAAACATATCATCTGACCCGTTTACATAGTTTGCCTTAGATCATATAGGGGCAGAGCCCGGATCCAAACCCAGATATCTGGTCTTCAAAGTTTAAGGTCTATGTGATATCAACTCTCTTAAATTTTTCAGCTGGCCTGACCTGGAAAACATTTCAAAGGACTGAGACTAAGGTCAATGATTAAGTGACATAATTCTGAAATTTTAAGGTGGGCCAGTCCAATTGGGAGACAATTTTAAGGTCATCAAATTCTAACCTGGCTCCTGCCTCTGTTCTACTATTCTGTGCAGTGTCTGCAGGGAAGAATGGGGTGGAGATTGTGCCTCACTAATCGAAGGTGTGCAAATTTATAAATGGAGTTATGCAGGAAGCCGGGAATCCCAGATTCCCAGTCTCAGTCTAATCCATTCAGGCCCTGCTTTTCCTCATATGGAAAAGAAGGAATTTTTATTAATGGCTTCCAGGATAAGGAATCAAAATTCTGTGCTTCTCTCTACCCATTATTTCAGGTTGTGTTCTCAGTCAGTGGCATCCTAAAATTCCCCTGTCCTTCAAAAGAATGTTTCAGAATGGGCCCCTTACTCATTGGTGACTGTGAAATAAATACATTTTTAAGTGCGAGCATCCATACTCTTTGCCACGTGAGGTAAGAATAGTTTTGTTCTATATTAAGGAGGGGGAATATTCTTTACTTCAACCAGCAAAGAAAATACTGGTTCTGACTAGAACCATATTCTTTTCTTGCTTTTTTGGAGTGGTGTGTATTTTTGTGCATTTGCAGAGGTTATCACATACAATACTAAACAGACCTTGGGGGAATGAGCTTTTTAAATGACCCCTGAATTGAATTCCTTTGTACACTCATCCCCTAACACACATACAGAAGAAAAAAAAATTAAAAATTCTTTGTTTGTAATGTGAACTCATCTGAATCAATGTATTCAGTTTGTAAATACGTATTTTTATTTTGGGTTTTCTGAGGCTGTGTATATAGTTGTGTGATTCTTATATTCTGTTTCTTTTTATATACACATTATTGTCCAAGAATAAGGGCATCTTTTTCCGTGTGATATTTTTATGGCGTTGACATTGAGACTTAACCATCAGAATAAGTTGTGTCACGGAAGGGGCTAGGCAAAAGAAACTACTGTTATAGAGCCTCCAAATAAATCACCGATTACCAAAAGTGGCATTGTACTCTCTTGGGTTACAACATTAAGATGCTCAAGAGGAACCAGAACAGTCAGTAAAACTGGGTGTTTGGTGCCACTTGTGAAATTCAATGTGAGGATTCTCTTAATTTGAATACTTCTATCACAGCTTTTTTCTTTAGCAAAGACATGGCATAGTTGTTATTTTCTTTCAATAAATCTGTCTATACCTTATCAAGCTAAATTTGAGTTGGTTATTTTTTTGCTGGTATGTCTAACCTCTTAAATTGGATTTGTATTATTTTTCTGTCCTCACTAGTACTTGCAACATCTTCCAAATTAGTGATGTTTCATGTCTTAATTAGTGTGTGGTTCCCTCCCTCATTAATTAAGGTATTAAATAAGGCCAACTCTTCTGTAACTGCTGGTGCCCCCCCCCAAACCCCAACAATGCCTCTCTCAACCTGGACACACTTGCATTTATCACTGCCCTCAGTTTACCATGATCAAGGCACGCAGGACAACCACATTCTTGTTCAAGTTTATTTATACTGCATTCTGCAAATGCATTTTCATTACATGCTAAACCTGATGTGTTTCTCCAGCCCATATGAATCATTACTAAAATCAAATCCACTGGAAACCAGGAGAATGTCAGGGAAAAAAACCCACTGGCTTAAAAGGTGTTGGTATAATGGGTTTTTCTTGCAATGGTTGGGAAGTGTGAAACCAACAAGATCAATGGAGTTTGCATCTCAGACACAGTAGATAATCTATGGGGCTGGAACAATCACTTCTGATTCCTATAGGCTGGAAAAACGCATCAATGGATAGACAGACATGTTTATTATTCCCAATAAATGCTCTGGGTCTGACAATTTTTCTTAGTTTAATGTATGAATTTCATTTCATAACAGCAATAAGACACTCCAGGCTGTGCATTTGTTAGGGATTATTGCACTTCTTGGGTGGTTTAAGTCATTCTGCCTTTAGTCTTATGCCATATAACATGACCCAAGGCACCTTATAAATAGCAGAGCAATGCACTGCCTGTCATGTGTTATAGCTTGAATAGCCTTGTAAAGGGACATGGATTATAGAGGTATGATAATAACTATAAAACAGGAATGGTAATTTAAGTGCCTGTGTTGGATAATCTGTATGATTAGTATTTTTTTTATTTTGCTCTTTTGTGTTTCATTCTACTTAGAATTCTCATTTACTGAAATCACTGTTCAACAATACAATGTGCTAATGGGGTTGAAAGTAATTCAAGATCTAATTTAATATTTTAAACCTTCTCATTGTTTTGTTTACCAATTAGCTGTTAGAGGTTAGACTAGAATTAGCTGGCTTACATGGCAGCCTCATTGGTTCAGAGATCACAGCTACCACAATAAATTACAGCAAATACTCTGAGGGTTGAATTCTTAAACTCCATGTAAAGTGATACCACAAAATTCTATGTAAAATAACACCTAAATGTTTCAATATCAAAAGTGAAAGAGTGAATGAGCACCACTTGTATTTTGAAGTTAAAGTTGTAAATTTATGACATATAACATAAGGCCTAATGAAGATTTAGTATTTTGTAAACCGGTATCTTATTGCGTCAGATGCACTATTTTCTTTAGTTATTTATTATTATTATTTATTATTATTATTATTATTATTATTATTATTATTTATTACATCTAGATGTTTGATATAATAGTATTAAAATTTATCCACATTTTGTTTGTTTTCAGTCATTTATTATGAGGAAAATAATGACATGTTAACTGTCAAGAGGCTGGCTAGGGTTAATGAGGGAAAAAGAGATTAATCAATATGTGGGTCAAGTATCTGAGTTTCTATCCCTGCTCTTTAGCTGACTTGGACAACACAAGACCTACAGCTCAGCATGCAATATTTTTCTCATCTCTTCAGTGGGAAAACTATAAAGTTAGTGTATACTTAGAAGAAGAGCAATAGGTTTATATTTGCACCTCATGTCATTTATACCTATCTATCTCTATCTGCCTGCCTGCCTACTTACATACCTGATATATAAAGGTTATGAAAGGTAACCTGCCACCACACACCTCATCTAGCCACTGGTCCCCAAGACACTCAACTGTCACTCCATTTCAGGACAGATATTCATTTCCACTTCTTTTCATTTTCATACAACAATATGGCTATGTCAAGACTTTCTGAACTATAGCATTGGAAGAAGTCCTAAGAACTTTACAAAACAAATTTTTACTCACATAGGAATTCTTACTACAATGTGCTGGCTGGATGGTCATTCTCTCCTATAATGGATTTTTACTGTTGGAGAAATTAAGTTAAAGTTTTCTAAAGTTACATCAAAATATACCTCTTTATAATCTCTCTCTATTGGTCAAGGTCTAGCCTTTCACACTAACATAAAAAGAAAATGCTGTTCAGCCTCTGATTTAAAATTGTAATAAAGATTAAACCTCAGTATTTATTTTTTTAGTTACTTTTAATCCCAAATAGGAAGTTCTATGAGACACATTGCTAATTATAACATGTATACTTAATGATGAAATTCTGTAGTGACTGTAGAATGTTCTGCAAAGCAGTTTATAGATTAAATTTTTTCATGTTTCATTCAGTGAAAGGAGAAGAGAGACAGATAACATGGACAATAGCCTCCATTTAAATTCATGTAATAGATCTAATATGGCACTTTGTAGCATTTTGCAGAGCTGTTCTTTTAATTTTATCAGGATTGGAGTAGTTACTTTTTAACAAAAGAATTGGATTCAAAGAGTGTAATAAAAAAGAACAAGTACCTTGGTATTAAATTTTATAATATTTCACCCTAGTAATATATAGCTTTTTTAGTTTTCTTTTTCCTTTATTACTCTTAGAAATTGCAAGCCTGACGAGGGCTAAAGCCAGGCCTAATTACTTATCTTAGCAACTATATATGTCTCCTAACAAAAAAGATATATTCCATCAATTCTAGATAAAATTAGTTATTGATTAATAAACTTTTCTTCCATAGTATTCTTAACACCCAACTTAAATATAATTTCCACTCTACTTTCTGGTCATACTTCCTTCCCACCAAGGCTTTCTCAGCTTATTATAGCCCATACTCACTTTTTTTTCTTTATGTCTTGTTTTGTAATAATCAATAGACTGGCCATTGTTACCAATTATTTATATGTTACATTGTATAGTAATTGCATTGTCACGTTGAACTATTTTTGTATGTTTTATGTAATAATTTACTGTTTTACTTGTTTGTCTTTATTGATCAGTGGAATTCTAAACTACCAATTGTAGGACTGCTCTTACAGGACCTTGTGTAATTTGCACAGAACTAGGCACAAAAACAAGCTATATTTGCCGATTTTTATTAGATACTTTGGTGATTCTTTTAATTATTTCCAGTGTCCAAACAACCTGACTTTAATGAGGAAGGAATGAGAAAAGTTAGAAAAATTACATTTCACAGCATCTCGTTTGGTTAGAACTGAGTATGAATGAGGTGAGGTGGAATGTGCTTTATCATTGAAGTCTCATTTCAGAAACTGCACAATGACAGGTAAAAGTTTTTTTTCCCCCCACATATATATTTGAATGCTCAGAAAAGATAAGAAAGCCTGAAGAAGAACAGATGTGTTAGAAGTGCAAAATGGATTAACATCAAAGCCCCCTGGGAAAAATCTGAAACATGAAATGTAGGCTCCTGACTGACAAGAGCTATTCAGAGAGTGTTCAAAGCTCGGCAGTGCATTTCAGGCTGTGTCTCTCCCTGAGCTGTGAGAGGCCTATGTGGCAGGTAGAGATGTAGGGAACGGGGAAAACCTCTCTGAACTTTGGGGAAATGCAGCTTCCTGTGTGTGCTGACGTGCAGGATATAGAAAGGCAATGCATGTATTTTTTTTTTTTTTAACCATGAAAAGACAGAGTCTGTTTCATACATAGGCAGAGAGAGAAGCCATGGATGTTTTTGATATAAAAAGTAAAATCCTACTCACCCATCACAATGACTCATATGTGCAGTATTTATAGGCTGGAAACAGTGTCTTCACTGTCTCTTGTAGTTCTATCATAACCTCACAGATTTTAAAAAATCATTCAATAGTACAAGCCAGAGACTATAAACTACAATATATTTCTCAACAGTTTCAATCAAATTATTTGTGAATAACAATATTTTTGAAAACAGTCTATTTTGTTTTAAAAACATGAATCTGTTTGTTTTATAAAATTCAACTAAATTCAGTGAAAGCTTGAGTCTGGAAATCTTGAGTATAGTTGGAGTCTTAGAAATAAGACAAAAAGTTAGAAAAATATCTTTGGCATTAAAGAGGATTCTAATTATAGGATATCCCATCTCTTATTGTAGATCTTAAAACTGAGCTATCACTTCACTTTATGACCGTCTTTTAAGTAGTAGCCCTAGAAATCATTACCATGTATCTAAAAAATAATTAGACTTTTGGTGCTTCTTTTCAAAACTTCAGTGAAACATACATTAACAAAAATATCTCATGGTACTTAACTGTGCTGCCCATATTTGAAGTTGTGGCAAGCCCTTCTTTATGAAGGTGAATTTGATACTAAGAAGAGTTGAAGACTGGAATTACATGTCAAATGACATAATACTGCTTTCTCCCACACAATGGAAGCCATTTACTATCTCTCCAGAATGTTGAAAGATGGTGGGAAGTATCTACCTACTTCTAACTAAGAATCATAGATATTCCAACTCATGTTCCATCAGACCTCACTTCTACTAAGAAAAAAAAAGTTCTGCTTCAATATTGTATACATAATATAAAATATTAAGTAATGAATGGAGTCAACAAATACATACAGTCTATGATGTTATAAGAAATGTTGTAAGAATATAAGAGAGAATAAAAAAATAATCACGACTGATGAAACTCATTATGTAATTATCTGGTACATTTATTGCAGTCTGCTTTGTTATTCTTGGATACCTTTTCCCTTTTTTTATGACCTGTCTCTCCACCAACTTTTAATTATATTGAGGTAAATATGGCATGGCAATTAATAGTCTACATATGGGTTCAAATTCTATGTTTTCCATTTAATAGCTTTAGCAATCTTTAGCAATGCTTCAATTGCTCTGTTCCTAATATCTTCATTCTTCACTTTTCTCAATTGTAAAATGAGGAAAAAAATAGATTGCGTTATTATTGTTATAAATCAAGTACAGTAATAGTAATAAAGAATTGAGCATAGTACTTGGCACAAAGTTGTTCAATAGCATTACTGCTGATGTTGGACACTGTAGCTTCTCCCCTCTACTCAGTCTACTGGAAGACCTTGTGCAATACCTACAAAAAGGCTGACACCAAATGCAGGCACATTGATTAATTTTGGTGTACCTGCAACTAAAATTTTGTGAATGCATTGTTAGAGAAAAAAGTACCTAATCACAAAATATATAAAACTGACTCTACAAGTGTATGTCACCATGATGCAATCTGAGATGCTTGAAACTGAATAAGGCTATATTTCCATTGCTCTACATTTGTTTCCTGGAAATCTAATATTTTCATAATATTTTAAAATAAGCATTTTTATCCCTTACAATTTGCCTTTCAAATGTAGCTATCACTGAGATAGGTAGCTTATTAATTAATTTTTCTGTAACTTGTTTATCAAAGTAACTATCTGAATTTTAAAAATTTACTCATTGAATCCCCAAGGTACAGAAACTATATTCATATTTGTATTCACGGTACATAAAAAGTATATAGTTGGCACTTAATATTTATTTAAGAGGATAAAAGAATAATTCCATTCATGAATAGGAAAGACTGTTTCTTCATAAGCATGCTAGTATGTGTTAAGTTCCAGGTTTGGGTTGGTTGTGGGTGATTGGTGGGTAAAAAAGGGGCTACCAATTCATTAATGGGGTCAGAATTCAAATACATGAATCGCAGAAGACTGAAAAAAAATGTTTCTACATTAATTTTGTTCCTAGACCTTTCCCTAACATTATGACATCAAACAGCCATTTGGCTAGACGGTAACTAAGGTCCATTACCACCTATAAGACAAAATTTTGGCTTTTTTTATGTTGCAGATAGAGGGAAAATTTCTCTCCTAGGCCAGAAAGCTTCGTTTCAACTAGAGGCATCATTGTGCTCTAGAGAAACTGCCAAAGGGGCTTCAACTGCTCGTTTCCTCTACAGGGATAAAGAGAACAATGAGAAACCAATGGAGGTGAGTTATTAGCTAAGTATTAATATTATCTGAAGGTAAAACTTAAAGCTATAGAAAATATTTGACCTTGAAATTTTATCTCAAAACTTTTGAAGAAAAATTAAAAGAAATTTGAACAGCCTTGGTATTTATTTCTCAGTGAAAAATTTGTTTTTTGTTTTGTGTGAGGATTATAATCAAAACATTTCCCCTTTTGCTAAACTTAAATGTCTGCTTGAGGCTATTGTGTTTTGTTTACCTAATATCTTCTAAATTGTTCATGATTTTTTTCCCCAACTCTTTCTTTTCTTTATAAGGAGAGTTATCTTTTGAGGAATTAAAAGCTTGGATTACAAATGTATAATTTGCTGTTCATGGCTGGGAGTAGGCTGGAGAGTGAGGTGACGTGTCTTTGTCTCAAACTATGTAGAGAAGAAGGCTGAGACATGTCAGTGGTAAATTCCTGGCACATGAACCCTGTAAGATAAGAAATTATAGTGGATTAAATTCTTAGAGTTTCTCACTGTGCTCTTCTTCCTTATCTCACCTTCTTTTCTACATAGTTTGAGACAAACACTGATATATCAGTTTATAAAGTAGACCATACTTTTTATCAATTAACTGGGACTCCATGTATCATCCAAGTTGGCCTGAGTTTTGCAGCATTTCCACAGTGGTGGCACCTGCTCTGTGAGGGATCATATATTAGGTGTATCCAGTTCATCTGCCATAAGAAAAATTGACTGTTGGTGATGTTACACCTTCTGCTGTCAGAAATTTACGTCTTTCCTCTACTTTTGAAAAATGGAACACATTTCTATGATAATTCTCTATAATCTCTGTATCTAACAAATAGGCTTGTTTTATGGTGTGTGATATCTGTTAGGTTATACACATTCATTTGTTTGAATAAACACACTAGAAAAAATTGTAAAACTTTATAGAGAAATGTCAGTAATATAACCCTAATATCTTTAAGGCATTTAAAATGAATCTCTATATCTAAAATACAAGAAGGAGAAAATCTCATTTTTGAATGCCAGGTAATTACCATATTTCCCTACATGCTAATGTACATTATCTCATTTAACACTCACAGAAAACCTGTAAGGTATATATGATTTCTTTTTTTTAGTTGAAGAAGCTGAATTGCACTTATATTATATTAAATAATTTGCAAGACTAGGATAAGAATCCAATTTGTGGGTCTCTAAAGCCCAATATTTTCCAATTACATTAATGTCATCTCTATATTAATGACATATACTTGCTTAGAAATGTATAATAATAATGACAAGAACAATAACACAGTAACAAAGCAGCTAACATTTGTCAATATTTAATATGTCAGAGGCCTTAATCAAGTATAATTCAATTTAATTATCAAAACAATTCTTTGGAAAAAAACACTATTATTCTTAAGGGGGAAAAAATAAGACAAAGAGAAGGTAAATAATTTGCTTCAGTTTGCACAAATGGTAGTGATGGGCAGGTATTTAACCCCATGTCTCACTCCAAAGTTCACAGTCATAATAACTGTGCTAAGTGCTTAACTATGGTAAGTGCTTCTACATTCATTATTTTATTTGAGCCTATAAAACTTTATGGGAGGGTAGAGCAAGTATTCTCTCACTTTACAGGCAATGAAATACAGGGTCAGACTTGTAGAGGGCTGGTAAGTGGCAGGGCAATGTCTTAAGCTTGGATCTTGTGACTCCAATGCACACACTTCTTATTATATTCTACAGGACTTCATGTGATGTCTGTGTAATGGAGACAAAATGGCGTGTGACTTTTTGTGAAAGAAGACAAATTTCCATACTCTTTTCCACAACTTGCATCTGCAAGGCACACAGACATATAAAAAGAGTATGGAAAGATTGAAGTAAGTCTTTTCACCTCCTTGAATCTGATTCCTCAGCCAGTCAAGTCAGCCTAATAATAACCCCCTCACAAAGTTATTGCTAAAGGCAAATGAGGTAATATTTGTGACTATTCACATCTTAACACTATTTTATAGTAAACAGAATATAATTCTTGCCCTCAAGCAACTTACGATCTGGTTTTAAGAGTAAAAAGTATGGCTTATGAAAGAATAGCAAAAAATGAAAAGTATGTGAAAATTAATATCTGAGAGGGGTGATATTATCAGACCAACTATAGGAAGAAATGATGGACTGATTCTTCAGGGATCAGCTCTGCAGTAAAGGAATGGCATTCCAGGTGAAGGGAATGATTTGACTCTGTGACGTCTGTGCTTTTCTTAATCAGCCACTTGGAAAAAGATCTGCAGGCCACATTTTCTATGGCACCTCAACAATATCTTAGGCATAAACAGAGTAGCTAGTTTCCTACCTAGTGCCTGGAGCTCTCCATTCAGCATCAATTTTTTTAGTCCATTTTTCAGACTTCTGGGAGCCTACTGCAAAAATGCACTAACTTGTGGAAAGAGAAATACTATAAATTCTTACCTAGCACTCATATTTTTACATGTATAAATTTCTTATATTGTTATTCTGTCTAAGAGCTAACTGAAAGCTGAAGACTAAGAAATGGAAATGTTTAAAAGAAATAATAAGGAGGAGGAGCAGAGGGACACTAACCCTAGTTGGCAGTTCTTGTAAAATATTTCTGACAGCTGGAGATATAGGAATGGCATTGCACATTCAGAGGAAAGGGAATCTAAAGGTCTGCTTGTAGCAATACAATAATATCTCATTTTACAGCTTATGTTGGAGGCCCATTAACTGACGTGTCTCAGGAGACACAGTATTCACTCAGAAAACACATAGATGATGAGGGACAGGCAGTCCCCATGAAGCCAGCCTTTCCTGCCAACCACAAACATCATTTTTACTATTCTATACCCCAAGCAATCCCTATTTATACAGTCCTTCTTTGATTTGACCTAAATAAAGACAAAGTATTTACTCATGAGTTTGCTGACACCTTGAAAGCAGAGAGCTTGGTTTTTCTTAAGGGATCACAAAACAGAGATTGTTGGTACTGAAAGATCATATTATCTCAACACTCACCTTTTCCAAGCAAGACTTGAATCAGAAGCACTGTCAGCTAATCTGTCTCAAGATTTTCTTTGCTCATAGGAGCCCATTTAGTTCTGTGAGTAAGTACAGTTGAGGTAATGCCTCCTGTGACATGCTCCTAAGCAAGGACTGATGTGAATTTATGGATAAATAGCCTGGTCATCACCATGGGTGGGATGCCTCTGATGCAAACTCTTTAGACTGAAATCCAGTGTTTTCCAGTAGGATGAAGCTTAAACTGCCCAAATAGAAACATGCTTAATAACATAATTTGTTGGTTTCTTCCCCTTTCCTGTCTTACTTCTTCATTTCCTTGATGAAGTTTCCTGGGATCACTTCCCCAAAAAGCTATTTGCACTTGAATCATCATGTCAGAAAAGCATCTTATTGATGATACAATTTCTTATAATACAGGTAAAATGTGTACTACTGGTTCCTTTGCAAGGCCTGGCATACTCATTGAGGAAAATAATAACACAAGTTCATAGCATTTCACAGTTAAAAAAGCCTTTAAAACCACTTTAAATAACACTTCATTTCTTCCCAAAGAATCTGAGGAAGAAACCCATTAATAGTAATGCTTTTCTCTTGAGCATAATTTTGCACTTTTTAAAGCACTTTCCCATATTTAATCATATTTGATCCTCATGACAACCCTGTAAAAAATGTAGGGCAAATGTTAGCTTGAGGGACAATGTAGAGTGGTGGAAAGAGCTCTCTGAACTGGGAGTCTAGGGGCCTGATTCTGTCAGTAATTAGCAGGGCAACCACAGGCAAGACCTTAACCCTCTCCGAGCCTTGGTATCCTCATCATGGCATGAGGTGCTGGTCTATGGGATTTTTAAGATTGTTTTTAATAACAATCTATGAGTCCCAATAGACAGAGATGGAGGGTGGAGTATGTGGGTGTATGTGGCATAGCTTCCTTACTTAGACAGTGGTCAGTAGCAGAACCAGGACTGAAAACAAGATCTAGTAAGTTTAGAGAAAGTGTCCATTAAGTAGCAAATGGTATGTAGTACTGATGAAGGGCCTTTCGTAGTAGCCATTGAGAACACATTGTGTGTCCATACATAGCCATCCATTCTGAAAAAATTCTGCAAGATATTGTTTATTCCCAATTTACAGATTAGAAACCCTAGACTAAGTGTTCATGTCACTTGGCTTGGTCACAAGCTATCTGATATTTATGCCCCAGTTATGTGATTCCAAAAATGTCCTCTTTTATTAAACAAGTGTTCTTACTTTTTCTAGCACATCTCACATGAGAAATCAAGAATATTATCACAAATTAGAAATTTGATATGTATGGGATTGAACCATGATTTCTATGATTATATTTTCTCATCTATAAAATGGGTATAATTATTTCCTTAGGGTTTTTGAAAGAGTTGAAAAGTGAGGAAGAATTAAAATCTTTGGAATATGATTTCTGCTGGATATATGTTACTCTTCTTTCCTACTCCTTGTCAATGTTTTTCCCCCTCACCAAACTAGTAATCCCAGCTTCACATAAAGGTCACATTGGTAGCTTCGTACAAGGAAATCTGTCTCTCTCCTGCAAACACACATGGGTAAGGCTGAGAGATGGGGTGGTACATGATAAATATGAATATCTTGCAAATTTATGTTTTCATTTCCTGTCTCTGTCCTGATTCCAGCCTATTATGTTTGTGAAAAAAAACTCTGCCTTTTCTATGGTTCTAAGATTCTTATTATATTTAACTACTTTGCTTTGCCTACTCTTCTCAACATTTTACCCATGAGCTTGAGTGTATCCACATACGTGCATGCATGTGTAAGAGGTGGGTATAAAGGAGATTATTTCACTCATTCTCAGATTCTGCTATTAAGTGATTCATAACTAGTGGGCTATGACTGTGCCATAAGGCTAGTAGGACATGTTGCATAAACTGGGGAAATGATATAATTATATTTTAGTTTAAATAACATCAGAAAAAGTTTAATTAAGACTTTTAATTAATAGTTGAAAGATTAATCAATCAATAATTATAGCAATGATTATAGGATGTAATTGAGCTTAATTGGAGGGGGCTGATTAATGATCAGAATAAACCTTTCAGATTCCCTATCTTGAAAATACTCTGAAATGATGAATTTGGGCTCAAAAAATTAAAAAAGAAATGCCAGGATTGCAGATAATAGGTCCTTGGCAACTAGGCCATGAAATAGAAAACATGATTGAAATAAAAGAAATGATTCTATTTTTCAACTTGTACATCATTATACTGTTAATTTATACAAGTTTGAGATTAGTAGAGAAAAATATGCATCTCAAGAAGTCTATAGAAAAAGAAAAAAAAAGAAATTGCTTGAGACAATTTTCTTTGGAAGCTAATTTCTCAGGGGTGCTCTTTCCATCTCCAGGGGCAGAATGGTTGTGTGAATTCAAATAACATTCTTATCAGAGCATCATAGGAATAGATTCAGTAGAGGATCAGACATCTCAAGGAGACAGTCTCTGTTTATAGGATGACAACGCTCTAACTTGTGCCTGATCTGTTCTATCAAATTCAAGTGGCTACTGGGACTAATATCAATTCTACCTGAAGATGGTTCAATTCTCTTTGGAAAACAGGTAGGTGATCTCATTTCAGGGTCATCTAACTGATGAGAATGAATCCCACAATGCACAGCCCAGATGGAGATATATGTTTTCAGAGAGAGTGTGGGGGCGGGGAATGGTTTTTTTTGAGTAGACAGCACCACAATATTGATCCCACACACTTGTCTCAGGAAACAGGCCAAATAGTGTCCCAACATCTCAGAATACAAACAAAATTAGTAAAGAAAGATAACATGACAAATTATTTTCAAATGTCTTTTAAAAACCCCAAGAAAATCTATTTTAATTACAAATTGGGAATTGACTTCTCCCACATTTGCCAGGGACTTATCTATTTTCTTATGTTCCCCCTCCAACTTACATGTGCCCTCTCAACCTAAATTCAATCCAAGTCATGGCAAGTATTCTGTAGGCAAAAACATTTAACTAAGAAATTAATGAACTTAATAAGAATGTTTACATTGATTACATATTGTATTTGTCTGTGCATATACTGTGTGGCAAATTCATGGGAAAGATTGTATATCTCTGCCTTTAAATTCTATAGAGCTAACAAGATTACTGACTGAGAGCATGAAGTAGTGATAAGAGCAATGAAAGCCTAGCACTAATTCATCCATAGTCGCTCTTTAGTTTTGGTTATCTAAACTCTCTTGCCTTTAGTTACTACATTTATAAAAAAGAATACTTCATTACCCCATTACAATGCTATCTATACTATGGAGTTAGTGCAGACTTTACACATTAAAAATGCAGACCCCCAACAAGTCTTCCCTTACTTCAGACACTAACATGTTCTGAGGTTTCCAGGAACCCACACTTATGACCAAATGGCAACAAATCTGGCAGTTTCCACTACCACCTCAGTTCTTGATAATTTAAGAACAACTCACAGAACTCAGTAAAATTCTATACTTACAATAACAGTTTTATTATGAAGGATAAAAATCAGAATCAGCCAAAAGAGAGACCTATAAGGTAAGGTCTAGGATGGTCATGAAGATGGAGCTTTCAAGTCTTCTCTCCCTAGAATCAGGGAACATCACTTTCAAAGCATGTCAGTGTGCTAACAAATTAGAAAGCTCACCTGAGCATTAGTGTCCAGAGGTTTTATTGGTATTTCCTTTCAGAGGCATGACTAATTTAATAACTGGCCATGTGATTGAAGCTTCGACTCTTTTTACCTCTCTAGAGGTTGAGTGATAGGGTTGATATTACATAGCTTAAAGTTTTTCCAACATGGCCAGCCCTGATTCTGAAACTATATGAAGGCCCATCATGAGTTACCTTATTAGTAATCTCAGGTGTGATCTCAGGGTCACACCATAAATAATAAAGGCACTCCTATCACTTACATAATTCCAAGAAAGTTTATTACCAGGGAACTAGAAAAAGGACTAATATTTTTTATTTTTATTTTTATTATGCATTACCTATAGATTGTTGTGTTAAATAAATGAGATAATATATGTAATGGTGTTTTGTTACTTTAAATTATTAAGCAAAAGTAATATGCCATGATGTATTATTAAAAAATAAGAGAACAATGCAAGTTCTATTTTATTCATTGTACTACTATACTACTCAGCTTCAGGAAAGAAATGTCAGAAGAATTTTCATAGCTAAGATAGAACTAAAGTCGGGTTTTTAAGAATAAATACAGCTTGTTAGAAAGAAAAGATCCCTTGTATTCTACATATGCTGTTGATGCAGTCAAAATAATTTAGCAAATAATAAAAATAGGCCTGCTAACTGATCTTTTCACCTTTTGATATATTGTTTTAATGCTTTGTTAAACACAGCTCAAGAAAACATAAGCATTTTTTCTTCAAATACTCATGAAAATCAACTTACAAGGAAGAAGAGGAGGAATGACCTCTATAATGAGTCTCCATTTCTTCCCTCTGTGTAATTTGGGCCTAAAGAGCACCAACCTGTGTGGTACCTGAATAGGAAGCTGGGTTCTATTCTTATCTCTATTAATTTCTAATTTGGTCAATTTATACAAGATATTCAACCTCTCAGAAGATACCTAGTTTCTGTATTTGCTAATGAGAATAGTATCTGCCATGTCATCCTCATGAGGCTATTTTAAGACCCAAAAGTGCTTTATAAATTTAACAAACTATCTTATTTTAGAATTAAGTTCAAAGGTAGAGATTAGAAAAAGTTGAAAATGTGCAATCTATCTTTAGTAATATTGCTGCTCATTTTTTTTATCCACCTAAGCTTTCAGCAAACATTCCTCCTACCTATTAGAAGCAGTTCTGCTCTTTCAACTTATTGTTAGGAAGTTCCAAAAATATATTGTGATATGTTTTTCATTTTGTCGCATAGCCAAAGAGAAACTAATATATAGTCATATGTGTGTGTGTGTGTGTGTGTGTGTGTGTGTGTGTATTTCCATAAATAGAAAATATAATATCTTCTCCCAGACATAGCACATGAGTGAGTGACCCCATATGGGTAGAATGGCATCTCTTGCATTCTGATCATGGAAGTCTTGACAGAGAGGGAAGCAGAAGTGTAAATAAATAACCACAGTGCAAGCCCTACTTTGGTAACTGCTACAATAATGTCTGCTAAAAGTGCTGTGGAAGTTTAAATATGAGAAAAATTAATTCTGACTGAGGGAAAGGTCAGGGCACAATTCAGAAAACTGATGATTGTGCTTGGTTTTGAAAGACAAGTTAGGTTTCGAGAGGCAAAGTGGGGGCTGTGTGCACATTTCAAACATAAGCTCTAGTTTGAGCAAAGTGTGAGGGGGTGAAAGAGCAGGGCATGTTTGGGAATAGTGGGTGAAGTGTCAAAGCCAGGATGTGAATGCCTTGGGTAAAACATTGAAAAAATCCACTGCAACTGAGAAAGGCATAATAAGTATGTGGGGCGGCGGGGCGGGGTGGGGGGGGGAGTGGAAGGGGAGGCGGATTGCTGCTCACATCTTTGTTTTAGAAATACCACCTTTCTCTTGGTGAGAACTGCTGATTAGTTACACAGGAGAAACTGAAGTTAGAGAAGCATTTCAGAGGATGACTGTAATAGATGATTTTTGTTCAGTGCTTACTATATGCCACATTGTATTCCAAGCCTACTAACTGTGTTAGTACTTTAATTTCTGAAACAATTTTATAAGTGAATATTTTTGTTAACTCTGTTTTATATAAAAGTAACTAGGAATCCAAAGACTTAAGTAATTCGACCTAAGTGCTAACAGGCCATTTGGCTCCAGATTCATGTTTTTTAATCACCACAAGTTAATCAGGGTTCATATTAAAGAAGCCTACAGAAAACAGAAAAGGGAGATCTGAGCTTGACTAAGAAAAACTTTAGAACTATGATCCTATTTTGTGACATCTGGTAAATAGTGTGGCTAAAAGGGTAGGAGTAGAAATAAAGATAAAGGGTAAGGGTTTAACTGATTAAGTTTTGGACTTCTGCAGGATATGTATAGACAGTTAAGCATCATTAACTTTCGGTGAAAGTTGAAACCATAGAAATTCATAAACTTGTCAAGCAAGAGAATATATCACAAAAGGGATAAAAACATTAATTAAATAAAAAAATTTAGGTCAATGGGAAACATGTAGAATAAAAAATTTGGACATCCCTCTAATTGTGAGTACAACTCTCTTCTCTATGGGTTGTGCTGGTGAAGGTAGTTGCCATCTGTTTTCATCATAGTCCAGAACTTTGACAATTGCTTCTCACTGAATTCATCACTACAAATGAAAGACTCCAGGGCCAAAGGCCTAGGACTGTTGAGAAATACTTAATTATCTTAAAATCTCTACAGCCTAGGGAACATAATGGTTAATGGGCTAAAGGTATAGAATTTTAAATAGTAGAGACTGTAGTCCTAGAGTAGATTGTTACTATTCCTAGAGTAGATTGGAGATGATAAAACCCAAGTACATAAATGGTGACTGGAGCATACCTTCAGCATTCATAAATCAATACTTGATAAAATGTACTCATGTATAACTAAGAAGATTTCTGTATGGTAGGCTGAATTAACTGATTATAGTATACTACAGGCCTCTGTGGGATTATGGGCAAGGTTTTAATTCATAAAAAAGAGTTGGAGCTGGACATTGCTTTATAAGAATCTGTAGTATACGTAGCCCCCAATTTAAAGTTGTGAGCTACATACCATAGGTGTAAATTGGAAAGATGCTAAGACTGCATCACAAGTAGAAATGTGAATTAGGGTGAGAAAATTTTCTACCGGGTCCCTAGAATCAATCAAGTTTACAAAGTTGAATGATTTCTGGTCTTTGGAGAACAATATCATATTTCTAGCAAGAGAAAAGGAAAGAGAAGCACTTAGAAAGCTAGCCTAGAGAAGCAGGTTGATGAGGAGCAGGGCCTGTGAGTTTAGAAATCCTTAAATAAAGACTATGGCAATTATTAGCCTAGAGAGGGACTCTCTGATCATACTTTCTTGGACCTTATCTACCTGGTATTCTTTCTAAAACTCCGTATAAAATACTGGGTCATTATTGGCATGTTGGCTAATGTCACAGTGGAGATATTGTATAGGACAATCACTGGAAGGCCCTGACAGTTTAAGGGAAGGTATATTATGTTGTCATTTCACTTAAGTCTTCTAGAACTAAAGTGTAAAAACTGTATCAGACCACATTAGAATCACTTTTGTAAAATAATTCTATGGTATATATTTCATTCTCTGTTTATCTCCTATATGAGATCATCCCCAACTATGCCAATGGAAAAATGTCTTCTGTGTTGAATCCTTGGAACAGTCATTGTCTTCAGCATAGTCCTAGAATGTTTGTGTATGAACAACTCTTGGAGAACGTATAATTAAACATTATCTCCCAAATTCTAAACCAGAAACAAGACATTTGAAATAAATGTCTCCAATTCAAATAATAGATCCTGCTATGTAACTAACATGAACAAATCAGAAGAATGAAATGGTGTGATATGGGCAGGCAACAATGAGTGGTATGAGATGCTGTGCAGTACTATATGGCAAGAGTGGTAAGACGTGGCCACTAGCAAGCAGAGTAAGAAAAGATTAACATAGCATACTGAAGAACTGTCCTAATATGTAGTGGAGAGCATACACAAATATTAACTGATTAAAACTTAGATATTATCAGAAAGATAATTCTGCAGACAATGGGAAAGAGGGGATCTGAGGATTTGGTTGTGAGGGTGATGAAATATTCTTGGTAAATGACAGTAAGTTCTGACCTAAGATAATTACCTCATGCTTTTCAGTATCAAGTATCTTATAGTATCTCTATTGTAAGTTTGTTTTGCTTCTGTAGTTAGAGTCTAAATTCATTAAAGTTAAGAAAATGGTCTTCCTTTGAGCATAGAATGAGAGTTAGTAGAAGATCATTTTATCTAAATGTGTGAGCACATGCTAGCTTTGGGTAGGTAATATGATAAAAAGTACTCACATTTTATTCTAATATACATCCAAGTTCCAATACATACTAAATTTAGAATATTATGTAAGTCATTTAAATTTGGCGAGATTTAATATCTTCAATTAAAAAATAATAGAATTATATTTTATATACTCTAAAATCCTTTCCAACTTTAATATTTTTTCATTTTGGTTCCTGCAAACTCAAGCCAAAAAGTTATATTTTCTGTCTCCAAACTTCTGCTCAAACACATTGGTTGAGTACTGTGATACCATCAACCATGGCTTCTGTACTCTTGCCAAGTTTACAACTCTGATAAAGAAGATTCATGTTGTTGAGAGGCTTTAAATTTCAAGTAATTCATATTTTCCAGGTTGTCTTCTATACTGCAGAGTCCTAAATGGCCTCCTCATATTCTAAAATAATGCATTTGCATGAAGAACAATCACTCTTCAATTGAATATACTTTGAGAAGAAAATGACATAATTATCATTTAATTTTTGTCATCTCAAACTTTCATGTAATATATTTTGAGTACTTCAGACTATTTGCAAGATGGGAAAAGTGAATTGCAACAAAGTGTCTATTTCTATCTGTGATTTGTATATTTTTGTAATTACTGTCATTAGAATCAACATGCTTCTTCCTGAGTACTAGAGCAAATAAAAAGGGGCTTCTGGAAAAGAAGGCATGTTTCCTCGTTACTGTGAATAGCAAGATTTAAATACTTTGTCTCCTGCTGTTCATACATCCTTCTTATTACATAGTCATAGAAAAGTAAAAGACCAGTCTGAAAATACTCTTTTACTGTGGTATGTTTGCTTTCCTCAGTAAAAATTGTTTAGATGGGAGACCAATGGAACTGGGATGCCTTTATTATTGGGTAGTTATCCATTTCTACTGAGAATTGATCACATCCACATCTGATTGCCATGTATTTTAGGATTATTTCTAGCAGATGTTCCAGAATTTGACTTACTTTTTATTTACATTATTTTCCTATCAACATTTAAAAAATTATCGGTGGGATTTTTAGACATTAGACAACATGATAGCTATGTACATGTAAATAATAAAAATTGAAAATAATCATATATATATATATATATATATATATATATATATATATATATATATGAGAGAGAGAGAGAGAGAGAGTGAGTGAGCATGTTTGATGTTGGAGTAAGCAGGTAGAATGGCCTCCAAAGATGTCCATATCCTAATCCTAGGAATTAGAATTATATTAGATTACAAGACAAAGAAAAATTACATTTGCAGAGGGATTTAAATTTTCTAATCAGTTGACCTTGAGATAGAGGAATTATCCTGGATTGTCAGAGTAGGTTTAATATAATCATAAGGGTCTTTATAAATGGAAAGGGAGGCAGGAGAGAGAATCAGAGGGATGGCAGTTTCAGAAAGATTCAAATTTCTCTTGTGGCTTTAGAGATGAAAGAAGAGGGCCACAAATCAAGGATTGCAACAGCCTCTAGAAGCTGGAAAAGGCAAGGAAACAGTTTTCCCTTAGAGGCCCCAGAAAGGAACACAGCCCTGTTGACATCTTGATTTCAGACCAGCGATACCGATTTCAGAATTCTGACCTCTAAAACTTCAAGGTAATAAAATTGTGTTTTTTTTAAGCCACTAACTATGTGGTAATTTGTTACAAAATCACCAGAAAACTAATATGTTAAAGCATGAATTGTTTTAAATGTTAAAATAAGTTATTTTATAAACTAAATAAAGGAACTTGAAATGGTTAATAATTTTTCTTACAAGAATATGTTTTATCACAATCATGATTAGATAGCCATTTATATAAATAATTATTCAAGCTGACATTTTTGGTTTATTCATCAACATACAAATTTAACAATGCTTAAAAATGTAATCACTGCTATACTGGGGAAAAATTGGCACAAAAATTACCCCTAAAGTAGTTCTTCCACTTTTAAAGAAGATATAATTAATTCATTTGCAGGTAAGTTAATTTTTAAAAAATATGTTAACCTCCAAACTTTGTACAAATAATTCAATAACCAAGGAATGATGTAAATAAACTTTCAAAACATAATGAGTCAATCTTTTCTTCCCAGAGTCATGATCATCTATGAGACATAGTTACTATAAATGAGGATAAAGTCAGTTTCCCATACCAACTCAGTCCCACTTCTCTGAGAGGACTTTACAGAGTCAATGCTTACATTCTTACCCTCCTTCTAATGTTGACTAAATATTAAGAGCATCGACTGAAGCTACTGCATTAAAAAAATAAGCCAGGGAGACTGAGTTTTTATGGAGACAGCAGCCCTAAGACTTTCCAATGAGCTTCCCAAGGCACTTCCAAATTTGGAGATTGGGAGGAAAGAAACCCTATCTCCATTTCATGGTGACTGCTGACTAGTGAAGGGGTATGACTTAGCCAAGATCACAGTTACCTAAGTAAGACTCAGTGCCTGAAACAATAATCAGAATTTTACAAATTAACCCTCAAATTTTCCTTGTACATCTTCATCTTTCTTAATAGGAGGATAAAAAGAAAACAAAACTCTTTCTCATTCATAAAATATTGTTGCCAGTATAGGTTGAAATGAGTCATAAAAACAGACCTTTTAAACAGAATTTACAATAGCATCAAAATTAATGAAATACTTAGGAAAAGAAATGAAGCAAAGAAGTAAAACTTGTATGCTGAAAATTACAACTCATTGCTAAAAGAAATTAACAAGGCACAAATAACTGGAAAAATGTACTCATTAATGAATTAGGAGATGTAATGTTAAAATAATAATAGTCCAATGATCTCCAAATTCGATGCAATACCTATTAAAATCCCAACAGCTTTTTAATATAAAAAAAAAATCCTAAAATTCATACGGAATTTCAAGTGACTCCAAATATCCAAAACTATCTTTAATAAAACAAAGTTGGAGAAATCAAACTTTCTGAATTCAAAACTCATTACAAAGCTGTAGTAATCAAAATAGTGTGGTACTGGCATAAAGATAGCTATAGAAAAAAATAGAAAGAGAATAGAAGAAGAGACTAGAGGATACAGAAATAAATTCTGGGATATATCATCAACAGATTTTTTTGGTAAGGGTGCCAAAAGATCATTTAATGGAGAAATAACAGTCTTTTCAACTAATGGTACTAGATAACTGACAATCCACAGCAAAAGAATGAAGTTTGATCTTTATCTAACACCATACAGGAAAATTAACTCAATGAATCAAAGACCTAAGTATAAACCTAAAACTTTAAAACTCTTAAAAGAAAACATAGGGAAAACATTTCATAGCATTGGGTTTGACGATGATTTCTTGGATAGAATCTGAAATATGCAGGCAACAACAACAAAAAATAGATAACTGGATTACAATATTAAAAATAATTGTGCATTAAAGGACATTGTCTAAAGAGTGCTAATGCACCCTACTGAGCAGGAGAAAATATTTGCAAGTCATGTATCTGAAAAGGCAATAATATCAGAATATATAATAAACTTATACAACCCAAACAACAAGACAGACAAACCAATTTAAAACTGAGCAAAAAATATGAATAAACATTTATTTAGAGAAGATATGCAAATGTCCAGTAAGCACCTGAAAAGATACTCAGCCATTTTAGCAATTAAGAAAACACAAATCAAAACCGCAGTATTACTTCACACATACTAGAATGCCTATTTTTTAAAAAAATGGGGAAAACAAGTGTTAAAGAGGATGTGGACAAATTGAAATCCTTCTGTATTGCTGGTGGGAATGTTGTTAGGTAGCTAGTCAGACACGAGTGACAGGGGAACAAAGGGATAGGGGCCCGGTATAGAGACTGCCCAAAGAATACCCTATTGGCAGTTAGAGAATTCCTCCTGTATCCCCAGAGACAAAGGACAGTTGGGTCCTAATCTTAGCTCGCCTATTCCAGCTACACAGCTATGCAGAAAAGCACCAGCCTAATGTGCCTCCTATAATCTAATGCTCATTTTACTGGCAACATAACACCATGTTTATACCTGGAAGTTTATGAATTTAATTACAACAGACTGAATTCTGGGTAAGTGCATGTGCAATAGGTGGAGTGCGATATATAGCAGCCAAGTTTCAATCAAAATGACCTAATTTGCCAGTCACCTAAGAATGCCTTTGGAAACACACATCATGGCCCAAATATAATTCAGATATTACCACTTCTGTGGGGTTGTTACAGCTCACTCTTCAGTGATATCAGATGCCTTCTTGGAGCGTGCTTTGTCTTTCTAAAATAAAATTTTAATAAATCTTTTCTAAATCTCACTGAGCTATGATTCTTCACTGTGTCACTGAGGAAGAATGGAGAAAAATGCTAATTATACTTCTGCACCATTATCCACCATCCCCCTCCGTTGGGGGGACACAGAAGTTCAAATAGCCCCCAATGGTAACAATGTGAAATAGTACAGTTGCTATGGAAAATAGTTTGGTGGTTCCTCAAAAATGAAGCATAGAATTATTATGTGATCCAGAAATTCTACTCCTAAGTACATACCTAAAAGAATTGAAAGAGGAAGTAAATTGATCCTTGTACACCAATTTCACACAAAGCATTTTTCAGAAATGCCAAAAGGTAGAATCAACCTAAGTATCCATCAACAGATGAATGGGTGAACAAAATACAGTATATACATACAATGAGAAATTATTCAGCAATATAAATGAATGAAATTTGTATATATGCTATCATAAGAGTAGACCTTAAAAACATTATATAAAATAAAGTAAGCCAGACACAAAAGGACAAATAGTGTACTATTACACTTATATGAGATGCCTAGAATAGGCCAGTGCATAAAGACACAAAGCAAAATCGAGGTTACCAGCTGTCAATGGGAAGGAGATATTGTGAATTATCATTTAATGAATATAGCATTTCTGCTTGTAATGATAAAAAAAAAGTTCTGGAAATGTATAGGAGTGATGATTGTACAATACTGTGAATGTACATAATTGTATACTTAAAAATGGTTAAAATGGTAAATTTTGTTATATATGTTACCATAATAAATCATGCACAAAAAATTCCAGTTTGAAACTTTTAAGTAATAACAAAAATTGTAGAATTTACCTGTATTAATCTTTATAATACAATATGAAGATTTTATTATTATTATACTCATTTAAAAATTTTTAAAACAGTGGTTAAATAACTTGCCAAAAGTCACATAGTAAGTATATGTGTGGAAGGAGAATCTCAGATTTGAATCTACAAAATCTGGCTTCAGATTCATGTTCTTATGTTGCTTTCTAAATCATCCTGATGCTTTTCAAATTATTGCCTAATTGTAAAAAGAAATCAAACGTAATAGCAGTTTCATGATTTATTCTAAAATGGGATATTTTCAGAACCAATACAGTTTTAGTTGTATTATTTCCTGGAGACTCATTGTAAGGTTTGGGTCTCAATTCAATAACTCACTAGGAAAACTGGCTGTGTCTCTAGCATTAGCTTTCTCCTCTCCTGTCACTCAAAGTGTAGAGGGCAGTAAAATAATACACATAGGACCAATGCCCTGGGAAAGGTAAGGAAATAGATGACTTTTCATTCAACTTTCCCTTTACTCTTCACAATACTGGTACCCCCATTGTAGCCCTAGGCCTTTCCAAATCTGTTTTATACAAGGCATGTCTGTGTGGATTTTTCAGATAAGTTGAAGTCCAAATTTACAAGACTTTAAAACCAGTCCAGTCAGAGCTTCAGGAAAAGTGGTTTCCGAAAGCATTTGTCTATGACTTGGCATTCTCGAAAATTATATGCAAATCTTGGCAAAGTAACTTTCTTCCTGGGGGGGGGGGGTCACTTTTTCATCCTGTAGTAAGAAATTTAATTTTTTTAAAAATCAAATTTTTCTAACTCTCAAACCTTTGATTCTGTGACCTGCACATGACTTCAGAGAGCAGTGAGCCTTCTTGAGAACAGACATGTGTCATGTCTGTATTACAGATGGTTCCTGCATCCTGTGTCATTTGATATTTCTCTCTGTTCTGCAGTTAGGTGGCTCAGATTTTTAATTAAAAGATTCATTTCTATGGCAGCTTTTATAAAGAAATATCTGCTTATGAAGGAAAGGAGAGAGAACAGAAGGAGGAGGGAACACGGTCTGCTTTCCACAAGATACTGAAATGTTCCACTAATCTTTTCGCACCTTGTGGAGTTTTAATTTTCCCTTAAAATGTGGATTAAACAAAGTTGCCAAAAAACATATGCTTTTGTGTCAAACATTTCACTTTATTGGGAGGTTGAAAGCAGCTTGCGAGTGTTCACTGCCGTTGCCTGAGAAAATGGAGCAGGGTGCTTTGGCTTTTTATTGGAACCTTCTCCCTGAGGCTGAGGTGTGGACATGGAAATGTGGCATGGGACGGCAGGCTGCAAGGACACTTTTGGTGGTTACTCCCAGAGGACAGAGAAAACAGGCCCAGTTGGGATTGGCTACAGTACTGGCCATACCATCATAAGATGATAAGATCTTTGGCCTGTGATCTTATCAGATTACACAACTCATCAGAACTGGGATGAGTCAGTATGTGATACAGCAGACCCTCCAGGACAAATTCATCTGTTGTAGGCAGATGATTAAGATAGTGGGCAGCTTTCTGCTGCATGCCCACAAGCCTGGCTTTCTTGCTTACCCTCTCATTAAGAATTCAATCATGCTATTTCATGGAAAGAGACTTGTAAATATGGCACATAGGAAGTGGGAGGACAAAGAGTTGTGGGTCCTAGCACAGATGTTCAAGGAACTTGACTGCTATGGTTTGTCCTAACTTGTTAAGAACCCTAAAGGCTGACTGTTAAATGACTTAGGTTTAAGATCAATCTTGCAGTTTAGCAAAAGGCAGAGAAAATAATTGTTTTGATCTATATCACAGATACCTAAGGTAGTAATTCTTTGCAAATTACTAGATTTGGAATTTTGAGAAATTAATCTCTCTCAACCTCATCTGCTTCATTTTTCAAGTAATATGCCTAATCTATGTTTTGCCCAGGTATGTTTTATAATAAAATAAAATATGTATGCCTAAGTGATTATCACCTGACAAATTATGTTTTCTCTTAGTTCTTTCATTAGATAATGTGAATAATAGTACTAGCAAGTATTCATATGGTATTCACTATTTCTTAAACTAGAGTTTTTAAATAAATCATGTCACATAATCTTGACCCATCCACTCTATAAATTAGGTATTAGTGTTCCCATTTCACAGATAAAATCAAAACTCTCTGACACCTAAAATAATTTGCCTTAGGTTATTCCACTAATACTTGACAGAAGAAGGAGGAAGAGAAGGAGAAAAAGAAGAAAAAGAAATAATAATCAAAGCTCTTAGTTGAGTTCCAAGTCATGTTTTTTTTAAATTTATCTTGTCATTGACAATGGAGCAATGTTTTACTCAGTCATTACTTTCTCAATTTATTGAGCATATTATATTTCCAAGTTATTTGAATATAGTGAATATCAAAATCCCTTCTCCTGCCCCCATTAATAGCAGAACGTCTTTGATGAATTCACAAACAAAAAATACAATTATTAAATTACTTGCAAGTCAAGAAGTATTAAATTAGCTTCTCTATTCTGCCTTTGATATATAACATTACTTACTTTAATCAATGCTTATGTATTAACTCATTTATTCTAGAAGCAATTAGAGCACAGAATCTGGAGTTAGACTCTCTAGAATTGAGTTCATGACTCCTCCCTGTAGACTTTGTACAAGTTACTCAACTGTTTTATAACTCAGTATGTCATCTGTAAATTGGAGAAGTACAGTACTAAAGGATTATTATGAGGATTACATGACTAGAACAAATCCTTAGAACAGTTTCTAGTATATGGTGTTGTAGAAGCATCAGCTATTTCCCTTTTGCATCAGTGGATTGAGATCTGCCTTTGCAGTATAGTTATGATGGGCACATTGCCCTGTTCAAATTTCATCCTTGGCTTCCTATAAATAGCAGCTATTATGCCTACATAAACCTGCAAAGGAACTAATTTCTTTTTGAAATTATGTCGTTAGAGCCCTATTCTCTTTTTTTTCATGATGACTTTTCATTCTTCTAGAGTCCCAAGTGGAGATGAATAGGAAGCTGAGTTACATATGAAGTTTCTAATAACCTTAGTTTAGAAAAAGATGTATAGGAAAGAGTAAGTGGACTTCAGACAGAGTAAGTAAGAGGCCAGGGTCAGGAGGAAGCACTTTGCTATGTGGTAGGCCACACTAAAACACCCTGCATTATCTAGAAATTTGTCTCTGATTTGTCTAAGGGGAAGAACTTGTGCCATGGGGATTAATTTCATCATCATCTCTGTATGGAAGGCAAGATGTCTGTCTTTCTAGCATTGCCCTTTTTCCTGAGATCCAGGTTCTGGTGTCTAGCCTCTTCTTGGAAGCCTCTCACAGATACAATAAACCCACAATTCCAAAATGAACTAATGACATCCATCCTCAAACTCACTCCTGATTCTGTGTTCCTCCTTCAGGAAATGGTACCATCCATTCACTGTAACACAAACCAGAAACCTGGACATCAGCTTGAAATTTTCCCTCAGTTCCCTTTATTTGATAAGATTTTTGTTTTGATAAATATTTGGCTTTTTACTCCCTTGTCTCCATTTGTGTTGCTTCTAGATTTATTCATAAATTCATATATCTCATTTGAATTACTGTAATAGATTGCAAATTCTTCTCCTTTTATTCTGCTGCTGCCCACACTTAGTGTTACAGAGTAACAAAAATAGAGGTAGGTCATGGTTTGAATATACCCTTGACCAAACAATCAGAGTCACATAACCAAAACTTAAAACTTTTCTGATTCCCCCCCAAATACTGACTGTGATCTTAAACAGAACTTAAGCTCTCTTAATGTCTGTGTGACTTATAGCTTCCTGGCCAATAAGCTACAAATAAGTCAGCTTATATAGTAAAAAGAAATATAAGTTTCTAGTAACCAATTGTAATGAAAAATGTACTCCCTTATTCATGCTTTATAAACTAAGATGTAACTACTGAAAGCTGAGCTTGTAACTAATTTCCATTTGAAGTGTCCCTCTTTATGAACAGTTTGTATCTCACCCAATAAAATATTCATATTATTTTCTTTTGACACTGCCTTCTTCTACACTGCCATAGAAAGTCTTTCTTAATATAAATATAATTATGCCACTGTTCTGTTTACATACTGCATATATTAAGGTTGAAATGCCATGACATTGACCACAAAGCTCCCTCAGGCCTGTTGCCTGCCTTTCTACTACATCTTGTCTCCTAGCCAAGTACATGAACTAAAAACTAAAATCAATTCTAAGTTTTCAAACTGCTCCTAACCTATGGCCCTTTGCATGTACTGTGTCCATTCTGAGGAATGCTAAATTCCAGTCTCTGCCCATCTTCTAGTACTTAATATGTAGCCCAGGAGATATCTCTTCTATTGACTGTCCCTTCCATTATCTTCACAGAAGTCTAAGCACCAGATTCACATTTCTCCTTGGTTCTCTCTCCTACTGGACCACAAAGCTTCTTGAGGGAAGAGATGGGTATTAACTCCCATTTGGTATCTTATAAACTTAACACAGTATCTGGTTTAAAACATATTTCAGTCTACATCCATGCCACCTTGAACAAACCCGATCCTGTCTGATCTCGGAAGCTAAGCAGGATTGGGTCTGGTTAGTACTTGAATGGGAGACCACCTAGGAAGATCAGTTGCTGTAGGCATCAAAAAATAAAAAAAATAAGGGATTGTAAGCTGACAAAGTCCTTGCAATCTGTAAGGTCAACCAAGGGTTGCCTGGCCTAAAGACAAAACAAAACAAAACAAAAAATCTTTGATTAATAAATAAACAAGTATCACATGAGAGTCAGTGGTTTGGAGCTACGTTATCACCTGGAGAGATGCTTCGGGCAAAAGTGTCCTCTGCTTTCTACTCAAAAAAATTTAAAACAGATAAAAAAAATATGTCCCAAGGAGCAGGCAGGCAGTACTATATACTGACTATAATAGGTCATTAGTAGGACAACTCAGAGATAACAACAGAGGCAAGTAGTAAGGGGAAAGCTATATGAGGGATCCTCAAGAAGCATGTTTTCTAGTCTCAGCTTAACTACGTATGTGACCTTAGGACACCTCACTCTGCGTTATGACCTTTGCTTTAACAGAAGGCTGGGTTTAGAGTAGATGACATGCCATATCCATTCCATCCAATTCTATAAATTATTGGCAAAAATTATATAATCTTACCATGGTTTGAGTTTCATGTTGATTTACTATATCTCTATAACTTTAGTCTTTGAGTTTATAACACATCTTAAAGTACAATTTCAAAACATTCTTTGATGCTAGAAAATATTGTCTTTGGGAATTAAAATATAAGTCAATTTGTTGAGCATGTATTGTGTACTTAGTAGAAGCACCATGGTGTTTTAAGTATAGTGAACATTTAAAAAAAAATAGTATGAAATCCCAGTCTTAAATGACTAAAATATAACCAAGGAAGTAAAATTGAAAGCAAGAAAGAGAAGAAACAAGATGTTCTCAGGCACTGACCTTGCTCAGTGGCTATAGTAATAGCCTGAAACACATGAGACGTCAGATTTGTTGAAGAAGTCCTGATGGCAAAATCATAAATTTAATTGGACCTTAACGTCTTCCATGAGTGGTGACAAAAAACAGAATGTAATCGGGTACCAAGCTGAAAGTGGGTACAATCAAATATTATTGTGGGTTGGAAGGCAAAACGGAGATCACATTTGGATTGCAGTGTGGAGACAAACCTTACTGGAGGGAGACTTGCCTCCCACCCTTCAGGGAGACTGGAATGGAAAAAGGAACTAGACTTGCAGGTGGTTTAGAATTAAGCATATGCAACAAACCGTACAACACAGAGGTGCTCCAGAGTGTGAGCAGAGTACTATGTGGAAACAAAGTGAATTCTACCACAAGAGACATGGATATAAGGAAGGGTGGTAACCACAATAATCTGCATGTTAATTCAGGATGATAGTCTGTCCCCCTTTTTCCCGTGACCTCCCTTCCTTGGAAAACACAAATCTGGGAGGAGGAAAAAAACTCATGTAAACAGTATAAGTCACCCTTGCATTTCTGTATTATATTCGATGCTTCATCTCTATCTCATTGCCTGTCTGCTTGGGTCTAGCTCTACAAATCAACAAATAAGAGTTCTGCCTCTCTGTCCAGTTCTCTGTTTATTCTAGAACCTATGCCCCTTTAAATAAAAATGCTGGCACCTTACTACTTGTCTTCATGAGTGGTTTTATACTCCCAAACCAAAGACTTTCTTTTCCATCTTTCTTTATTCTGGAAGCTACATCATTGAGAAGACACTCTCCACTTCCTTCCTGGCAGGACTCTCTATGGGTGCATATATTTTGTTTCCTTGCAGCCGAAATATCTGGGTTCTAGCTTTAAAAAAAAGACAAAGCAAATGGAACACTCATCTATTTATAGTTAAAATGATTTACTCACCCAATAAAATTTAGATTTATCTAAATTAGATTCAGTTAAATTCTTTTGTCTGTCATCTCTGTTAGAAAACATGGTCTTCTTTTTTTGTTGGTAAAGGAGCTGAGATTCAATTTATGGCCTGTTTACTCTCTTTCTCTGTCTTTCTGTCCCTGCCAGCTTCACACACACCCCTGCCCACTCTGACACACTTACGTTTGTTCTCAGAGAGATGGCCCAGCCCCAGCTCATGGAGAGCTCCGAGGAAAGATATGCAGCCTCGGCTTCAGATTAATGAGCTATTTGACTAGGACATGACGTTGGTTTAACAGCAGTATTCCTTATATGTGGTGCGATCAGAAATTTGCAGAAGTTTATTCTTAGCTTCTTCTTTTGGCGTCTGCAACATGTTAACAGCTTGTGCATTTTGTAATGCCTTTTTTCATTGCCATGGTAACCATTAAAACTTAAGGTGTATGTGACTAGAGATCTGGCCAAGCCATTGGTTGCTGACATGCTGGAAAGCAGTGCAAATGAAATCACATCTAGTTGGCTATTTTTTACAGCTGTGTCTTGCCTTAATTATCCTAGCATATGAAATTCCTCAACAAAATAACAAATATTAGTATAGCAAAATATTAGAAGATGATTTTTTTTTACATCAGAAAGAAAATTGACATTAGAATACCATTATACAGTGAATTATTAGTTGATTCTAAAATATGATTATGTTGACCACATGCAACTCTTAGGAGTAAATTTGCAAATCTTGAGTTGTTAAGTCTTACAGGAGGGTCAAGAGTTTAATTTCAGACCCAAATTAAGCTGGTAGGCATAAACTCTATCTTGATCTCACCACACATTTTGGTTTTGCTTTTAAATATTGCATGAGGTTCTCTATCAAAAATAGTATGATAATTAATAAACTATTATCAAATTTTGATCAAGTTTCCTGTATTAAACAAATTCAGGTATGAGTATCAAACAAAGGAAAAAACAAACAAATAAGCTAACAAATTCAACAAAAACAATAACAAAAAATATGACAATTATGAAAAGGTCAATGGCCACTTAATATAATTTGTTTCTATTTTGATTTTATTTTCTAATTCTACAATTCTTTATTCTCTTCAGCACTATACATTATAGGATGTGCTAAAAATTTGTGGGGCAAAGTTTGTATTTTCAATAAATATGGGAATCCATTTGGAAATAAGACTTACATGAAGAAAACAAAGATAAAACATAGTTACGTGTTAAATACGCCAAGAAACAGGCTCTGCGAGAAAGTGGAAGAATCGATGTGAACTTGACAGTCAAGAATTTTTTATGTAAAAGACAAAATTTGAACCACACACTGAAATTCAGGAGAGATTTGGCTAATCAGACAATAGGACTAGATGGATTTTTTTTTTTCTGAAGAAATGTTTTTTCATAATATTGCCATCAAAATGGTTGCCTGAAAGTATAGGACAGTGTGAATACTACATAAAAAAATGGTTCATCCTCAGGTTAAGATAACATTTTATTTGAAATATTGACATTTTAAAGGAAATATGAGAAGATTTCCTCATAGCTCAAATGAAGATGACAGCCTTTCCCTGTCTAATACGAAAATGATGAATTCATGCTGAACACATAACAAAGTTTGACACACTGGTATCTTAAGGCAATGATATATTTTAGCAGAGGAAAATATGCATTTAAGAAAATACCTTAAAAAAAAAAAAAGGAAAGACCTTGATGGAATTTTCAGATATCATAAAAGTACTGCCCAAGCTAGAGAAGTATGTTTCTTACTGAAGATTTTTAGGTGCTATCTTTCTTCTTTTCAATCAATCCAGTTACTATGATTAAAATTTGAATTGTCATTTTAGTTTAAACAACAGACACTAACAAAAAACATCCACCAGCTGAATAAAAATACATTTTTAAAAGGTCCATCTTCAGTGCTGCTTTTCACAAAGATAGCCTTTTAACATTGCCTGCTTCCATTCTCAATCACTGGCAGATGTTTATTTAATAATAATTTTAAAAATTGTATTCACTACATGCACCTGAAGGGAGCATTTTGCAAAAGTCCATCTTGATGTTAAAACTAGCATGGGTATCCTGGATTTTATTGTGCCTATTAAAAGTAGGATGAATTTCAGCATTTTATTTGCAGACTCCAAGATCCTCTAATCAGAGCACTCCCTGTTTTGAGGGTCTCTGCCTGGCCAGTTGTGCACAGCAATAGGCTTTAATGAATCCCTAACACCCTCATACACATACCATAAATTGGTAGTAATCCATTAAACGATGAGAAGTTAGTTTAAAGGAGAGCTGATTATATAAGGGCTTTAGGAAATGGAACACTGAATGATTAAATGAGCAAGGAAAAGTTCTTCACTTTTCCATTTTCAGTCATACTCTTATCAGATAAATGACCCCAGACAATCATCTGCTTTGCTGTTAGAAACAACAGGACAAATCATTACTCATTCTCATTCTGTCTCGCTCTCACTCTCTTCTTCCCTCCAGACCTCCCCACTCTCTCCCCAGCCCCTTTCTCCTTCTCGCTCTCCCTGACATGAAATTCTACCTTAAGAGTATCATGTTCCCCTTTTAGATTAATGTATTTATTTCTGTGAAATTGCTACTACTATTGTAATAAGGAAAAACATAATCAGTCACTGGCATCTTAGTGTGAATGAGTTTATTCACAAGAAGCAGTTTTGTTGGGTCAAAATGCACCGGGCACTGGGGAATATACAGGAATGAGAGTAAGTACTCCAAAGTGGGCAAATAACCTGATGCTGAGTTAAAGGGAAAGATGCAATTTATTTTGCAATCTCGAGAACTATATTCTCATCCTGGCCTTAAATGACAGAGCCAATTTAGTCACACTAGCTAATTTTGTTGAGTCTCAGTTTCTTTATCTGCCACACACACACAAAAAAAAGGTTAAACAAGATGACCTCTAATGTTTACTCTAAAATTTTATTTATGTAGTTATAATTGCAAATCTGCCAAGGATCTGTCCTTCCTTAGTGAACAATTGCTAATGATATAACAGAATAGATTAATGACTACTCCCATCTAATAGTTGGGACTAAAAAAATCCTTATAGAGTCAGCCAAATTAAGTAGCCCTACACTATTAATATTGATCTATACTATCTTTGCTAAAGCCCTATCTTGGGCAGAATTCTAAGATGGTCCCCAAATTCCCAATCTGCTATACACACTTTGTATAATTCCTTACTCTTGAGGGATAAAAACAACTGGGAATATGAATGAATAATTGTTTCCTTTATTAGGTTATTTTATAAGACTGTGCTGGATGATTATACAGAGAGAAGTTAAAGAGACATATTCCTACTAGTCTGGAGGAAAGCAAACACCTATGTTGTGAATTGCTTATAGAGGTCATGTGGCAAAGAACTGTGTGTGAGAGTGGTCCTCAGCCAGCTGACAGCTAGCAAGAAAACAGAGACCTCAATCACACTGGTGCAAAGAAATGAGTTTTTCTCACAACCACTGAGCATGGACGAGGACCCCAGGCCTCAGGGAAGAACCAGCTGACACTGTCATTTTCACCTGGTAAGACTTTGAGCAGAGGATCCAGTTAGCCCGTATCAAAACTGTTGATCCACAGAAACTGAGAAATAATAAATTTGTTTTATTTTAAAAAGCTGCTAAATTTGTAGTTATTTACTATACAGTGATAGAAAACTAATACCAGCCCCTACCACAATCACTTATTTCTGAAGATTGAGTTTACATAAACAAATGCAAACATAGAAAAATACTCACTGATGGATATGACAAAGTTAAGACAAAAGTAATCTACAGGCAAAGTAGACTATGTGAAGGGAGGTTTCCTTTGGCCCATTATGATCTTGTCTAAGGCTTGGGAGTTCAGACCAGTATGCACTTCTATGCCTATCTAGCCCTTTGTGTGCAGATGCTTGTGTATCAGTATGAGAACTTTATATGTTTATATTTGTTTAATAATGACTCACATCAGATGTTTTAGGGGTAGTTGTTAAATCCCTTATAATAAATGTAACTGTGCACGTGTGCCATTGGGGAAATTTCCTCCTGACCTCAGCTGGTGATCAGCTTATGCCCTGAAGCATAAGAATTGATAGGCCCTATAATTTTATCCAAGCTAATGTAACAGCAGCTGCTGTCCTGGTGTTTGCTATCTGATTAAATTCTCAAATTAGGGATTGCCTTTTGTAACCTGAATTCTATCATGGTGGTAAAATCTCAGAATAATTGCTCTCATTTTTACCTCTTTCATCGTGGAGCGTTTCTTCAATAACACATGGACCATCTCGGACCATCGTATATTCCTCTGGCACTTTATTAGAAATTGGGAATTTTGTAATCCTATGTAAAATGAGATTGCATGCTTTCTAATGTAAGAAAGGGGAGAGAGAGAGAGAGGCCAATTCAGCTCTAAAACTGCAATTGTTTGCTTATCTCCAGGGACACATCTCACAGATTGCCATGAAAATAAATTGGAAAGTTTACAATTCCAAATCATTGCCTACCACGTATTACTTCACAGACAAAAACAAATACTTCTACCACCATCATCACCACCGGGAATACACGAAAACATATCTGAAAACTTTCATCCCTTCATAAGGGAAAAGGCATTACAATTAGTTTAGACTATCACCATTCAGAAAGTGCGTTTGTTTTCTGCTGCTTTTAAAATGATTTATTATTTATTACTATCTTTTTTTCTTTTTTTTTTTTAATTTCAAGATTATCTTCCTTATTCCTTCAGGAAAGGAGCAGTTTGGGTCTCTGTGTCATTACCGAAGCAAAGCGAAAGCCTGCAACTGCGGATGGCTGCAATTTCCACCATAACAGCGAACCCAGCAATTAGAACCGTTTGTTACAGTGACAGCGGAGAGAACCATTTTCAAACAAGGCAGCAGCATAGGAGCTGAGGAAAGCGAGAGTGCGTTCATTTGAAGGGGACTATCGCCACACAGCAGCTAATTCCGGAATAGCAGGCAGTTTTGGGAACAGGCTACCAGGACTGATATTCACAAAAATTGTTGAACTTTTAGGGAAGGTAGGATTTTGCTTTCTCTGACTGAAAATAAAATTGGATCATAAATGTTGGTATTTGAGAAGAGACAGAGAGTTTTTCCTTTAGCCCACTTTCTAATTTAACTTCTTAATTTAATATTGAAAATATAAAGGTAGATATTTCCATTGCTAATTCTGGATTTGAAGTAGTATTTTAGTGCTCAGAAAGCATCTCACAATACAAACTATGCCAATAGAGCCATATTTATTTTACAACAAAAGCATGTGAAACATAACTTCAACATTTTAATCCATTTCCACTTAGATTTCCCTGATTTTCATATATCTTAAATTATGTTTAAAATTTCATTGATAGCTTGGGAGAAAAATGCTGTGTTTGATCTCTTTTCTTTTCTCCTTTCTCCCTTCTTGCTTCTCCATGTTGTTCTTATATTTTAAAAAATGCATTCCCTTTCATTACTATTGGATTTAATTCTTAATTCCAAGAATGACAAACAGCATAACTCTACAATCTGAGGTTTTATTTGGATTTTTATTTCCCTATCTCTAATGAAGCAAGAAAACTATGTGCTTACCTCAAAGAAATCATTCGAGAATTAATAAATTAATGTGAAATCTTTTATCTTCTCAGAACCAGGTATTTTTTCCTCTTTTGTTCAAGAGCTATTATTTTATAAAAATTCAATAAATAGCCACCTACCGATAACACTTAGGCATTAAACAGTCCTCTTGCCTCTGTGTGTGTGTGTGTGTGTGTGTGTGTGTGTGTGTGTGTGTGGCAAATATTTGAATATACCAACTTTCTCTACTATAACAAGGAAAGGCAGATTATAAAGCAAAAAAGCCCTACAAATTCCCCATTTTTTTCTAAAAGGAAAATGGGAATGACTAGAATGAGTGGTTAGCATAGAAGTTTGTCAGAGATATTTCAGTGACTATTTTCCAGTCTGCTTTCCCAGAAGCAGGTATTAACTAATACAGAAAAATCTGTTGGTCGTTTTTCTCTTCTGCTTTGTGTTAGAGAAGATGAGCATTATTTTTTCCCCCTTTTGTTTGTTCTACAATTGCACAACTACTGCTCTGGCACCGAGGCAGCTTCTGCCAGAGTCAGAGGTGAGGTCGCGCTTGACTGAAGAAATCTAAGATCAATTTGTTGTCTCATACTTCAACATTAAATGCAGCTTGAAATATAATTGTTAGTCCGTGCACTCTCTGCTCTAAAGGAAGTGTTCCGGCTCCTCAGAACAGGGAGAGCAGTTATCAGTGATCAACCACAACGTGTACCCGAAACCAAGGCTAACTAGAATTTTCAGGCTGAGAAAGAAAAAGGGAGAGAGCATGCACAAGGCGTAGGATGGAGAACAGGGAACAGAAAAGGAAAACACAGAAAAGATAGAGCTCATAGAAGTTAACACTGAGTGACTTGAAAAGTACTTGGTCAAATTTTAAAATTTGCAAATGAAATTGTAAAATAAATGTATCACTTATAAATTGGTTTCCTTTATTCTTGTCTCTACTTAAAGGGTTTCTCCTTGTATGCCTTTATAAATCCTGTTTTGAAGGAAAAGTATCTGGCACCTTCCTGGGTAAGTGACTTATAGTTTTCTCTTTTTGTGTTATTTGCCTGTTAAAAGAGAGCTGTCTGAAAGATATAGTGTGTATGTGGCAATGGAGATGAAGTGGGTGGGTAGGTAGTCCTAAACTGGATGGCCAAGTGCTTTTGAGATGTCCTTAGAATCTAGCCTTGTTCTGTCTTTGCATTTGATTGGATGAAAGAGACAAAGGAGTGACTGATTGCTAAATAACAGTTTTGCAGCTCTACAAATTAAGAGTTAACCTTGTGTCAGTAGCCTGTGATGCTGTTTTCAGGTCAGAAACATCCTGGAGTATCCTCTCCATCATGCCGTGCAGAGTGAAGAGGACCACATGTATGTCCTGTCTGGTGGTGAGAATAAGACACAATGTTTTGACTTACTTGCTAATAAAAGTGTTCCCCTAGCTGAGAGTCAGCATAGGATCTTGGAAAGGACAGGGTTTCATTATCAGACAGGTCAGGGTATGGGTTTCTATCCATCATTTACTACTTGTGCAATTTTAGGCAATTTACTCAGTCTCTAGGACCCCCAGTTTTCTCATTATACAAGGAACACAATCATATGTCTATGGAAGGATTTTAGAGAAGTTCAAATATGATGATGACTATAACAGCTACCCTTTCAAGGCTACCTCTTAGTCTCCAACTCAGCAAAAGCTTACATATTATTGTACTTAATCAGCACATTCTTGAATTATAAATATTATTTCTACATAGAGAGTAAGGAACCTCAAAGTGGTAATGTTCTCAAGGCAACAACCATTAGTGAGAGAACCACGTTCAAACTCAGGTTTGTTTGCCTATGAAGTATTTGTTCTCTTGTATATTAAGTAAAATCTCAGTTTCTATGTGCCCTCTGTTTTGTGGACTGTATATGTCTCTAGTGACACCCTACTCTGTGTGGGTGCTGTGACAATCCCGGGGTTGTAGCAGACAATGGGGTCCATGGAGTAGGGCAGGAGAGACTCCTCTAACAAGTACCTGTAAGATTCAGTGTCCTGGATTCTGAAATAACACTGACTTCCTTTCTTCATTTTGAAATCCATTAAAGAATTTGAAGATGATTCTCATGTTCCCCCAAGTCTTCTCAACTAAACACCTTTTCTTAACTAAACACCTACAATTCCCTCAAACATTTATCTGAAGATTTGGCTTCTAGAATGCTCAAAACCTCGAACATTTTAATTCTTTGTTTTAACTATTTTCTTTCTCTATCCACATCAAAGATAATACTTATATTATTAATAACAGGGAGAGAAAGAGAATGATCTAGTCTCTTGGGAGAATTTTTTTATCAATTCTGTTTTTATGAAACTGTTTTAAGTTTATTTTATTCCTTCATTTTTTTTTCTTAGAATTCCTCCATCAGGGGTCAGGAATTGCAGGCACTTTTTTGGCCAAACTATCTTTGCCATCTCCATGTGAGGTTTAGCATGACAGACAGAGTGTGAAATGTGAGCCATACCGTGGCCAAGGCTCTAGGGCAGATTGCATGCTCTCACCAGCCAGGTCAAGCCACTTAGGTCTTCATGGATGTAAATCAGTCCCCTGACACATATGAGTCCTGGGATTCAGCTGTCAATTTGCTATCGTCTAGCTATACACTTTCACTAAGCAGAATAAAACGCAAGGCCCAGAGAAGTCAAGGGTCTTTTCCAAGGTCACTGATTTCATGTAGGAGAGTTGGAATTAATGCCCATGTTTCCTGACTGCAGTTTAGTGTCACGTCTTCTGTGAGCCTCATTAGATCATTTCTACAAGTAGGAGCTAATGGTGAGAGGTCAACTTACTAACTCTGCAGGCTGCTGACTCCCTGGTGCAATCACCTCCAAACTGCAACCATCTCCTGCCACAGTGACACATATGAACATTCACATACACACTCAAACACAGGCATGCGCACAGTTATTATCGGTCATTGTAGAACAAATCTTTGGACCTAAATCTTGGACCTAAAAAAACTTAAATTCATTCTTAAAATTCTGATTCTGGGGGTCCCTTTTCTTTAATCATTCTCATCATGATGAGCCTCCACTATATTACTCAAAATAATTCACAAGTCTCTCCTATATTGCATGTTTTACACTCCACTCTTTTTGCACATTTCCTTTTCTTTTGCACTGTATAGAATATAACTGCCTTCTGGAAAGAACCATATTTTGCTTTCTTTTGTTTCCCCATAACCTACCAGAGAGCCTGTCATAATAAGTGTTTTCTGAACTGAAACTACTGATGCTTTATTTAACAGTAGTTGAGAAGGAGGTGACCTAGGGGAGAGGCAGTACAGATTACCTTGCTACTACAGAACTCCCCCCTCGCCTTGCATTTATTCCCGATCTTGTTTGTATACAATTGCCATGACTCATTCATTCACTTAACTTATTTTCCATTTGCTCTGAGAATACTCTCCAGGGCGCGTGTGGCTACAGCGTTTACCCCAAGATAACTCGCGGATTATAGTCCTAACCTTACCTCCCAAGTTTGCCAGAAATATCTCGCTTTTTTTATTATTTTTGCATCACTCTAGTATATCAATAGTCTTTGGAAACAAATTGCATCATTCTATTTCTGGCATTCTGTTTTTGGTAGTGGTATTTCCATTTACAAAATGTCATAATTCTAGATCACTGAAAATGTCAAATCCTAGAAAATGAAATATTCTCACAGTTGTTAGCCCAAGATTCATTTGATGAATCTGATTTATGTATACATTTCTGTTGAATTAGGATTAGAGACAGGTTTTGTTTAGAAATAACTCCAAGAACAGTTTTTGTATTTTATTTTCATACTGAAAACCAGTCAGATTTGCTTCAGCCGCAAAGAGTGTGTTTATGTAAAATTAAATTAATGCTGGCAGTGAGCTGCACTTCTTTTTTTTTCTAAACAGAACATGTTTTAAAGACTGTTTCAACCTACTGTGTGATAGACAATGTGTTAAGTGCACTGAGAGTAACAAATTGGGGTGTCAAATCCTGTCTTCAAAAAAAGGTACCATCTGGGTTGGGTTGGGGTGTGGTGGGCAGAGGAGTACAGAAATCCTTAAACACTATCATAGTGAGAGAGTACAAAATGAAGTAAGAAAGAAGCACTATGGAAATTCAGAGAAAAGAGTAACATGGGAAAGCTCTATGTCAGACTCTGGTATCTGTCCTTGGTGTTAGCCAGCCCTCACCCCTGGTGTCTGGTCTTTAACCAGGTCTTAGAGGACAGAAAGCTCCCTACATTTCAACCCTTAGAGAACCCTTCAATTACATAAGACTAATGTTATCTATCTATTACCACTGGATCCTGCCATATGGAATTCCACTTTAATCCTGAGGCAATTTTTACATTGCAGATTGTAAGTCAGGTTCAAATAAATTCACATGCTTGTTCTCTTGTGAATTTTTTGAAAAAAAATGCTAGAAGAAAAATAAAAATACTAGAAATACTGGAAAAACCAAGTAGCTCTTTTTTTTTTTTTAAAGTTTTAGATGGGGTCAAGATTAAAAGGCTTGGGACAAAGAGAAACAAATGTAATGAAGAAATAAAAATAATGTTTTTAACAGGAGGGAATGTAAAAGATGGATTGAACCAGCTCCTAGGGAGGCACAGAGAAAAACAAAAGCAAGAGCAAGGAAAAGCTTTAGAGGATTCACTCATCACTTTCTCTTTTTTTGTTCAGGGCCTACAGTGGGAGGCAGGGTTTTTTTTTTTTTCTTTTTACTATTCTTTCTCTTTTTTTGGTCTTTTATGTAAATAGAATGAGTACAGTATCCTCTTTTCCTTTTCTTTGCTGAACTCTCTACCTCCTTGAAACCAAGGTTGGCCTCAGTTCAGACCAAAAAAAAACAACAACAACAACAACAACAAAAAAACAAACAAGTCTATATATGCGTCAGAGACAGGAGAAAGAATGCTCATTTATTCTCTAAATTCTACCTTCATTTCCTAGCCCTTCCCAGGTTGACATCCACTACCTTACCTTATGTCAGGAATGGATTACCATTCAAGTTCTAGAAAGGCTTCCCACACATTTAAATGGGAGAAGGAGCACAGTAACCTAACTGCACTCTGAAAGGCAAATGCCTGACAGCACATCCACCATGAGCAGGGTTTAGTTGGGGGAAGAGATGGGAATCAAGAAGAATAGGTCGCAATGTAAATATTTATTATGGGACATTTGGAGGGTAAGAGAGATCTACCAAGACGGGATAGAAAACATTCATGAAGAACAATCTTACCTGTACTCTCAAAGTCAACATCTCTTACCTCTAGCAAACCCTTCTCTGCAAGTTGTCCCCATATCTGGTCATATTTTTTAATGACTAAAATTCTTTCTTCAGATATACTAGTGCTACAAATCCAAAATGCTGACTCAGATTATTATCACAATTGTTTATTCTCTCCTTGGTGCCTATGCTATGTGTGCACACACACACACACACGTTTGCCTTGTGGATTGATAACACAGATTAAGAAAATATGTACTGATTATTTGTATGTCTTCTAAGTATTTGCATAAAGAAAATGTTCATAGAAATTTCACAAAAATTCAACGACTTGGGCCGTGTTATAGTTGTCACTGTTTCACAGATAAGGAAATGGCATCATGTAAGAGAGCTAAGTGAGTCAATAACAACAAGCAAGCTAGTCAGTGAAAGGGCTCTACAGTCTTTTGATAGCATGTTCCTTTGCTCTAACACATTAGTTTACCTTTGACATCTTTCCCATATCTAGTTTTGCAGTTCAAATCTTTTCTTTTTCCCTAGGATACTTTTTTCTGAATATATTCATCTATAGAATTCTCTTCTTTGAAGTTTGCTATAATAATAATAATAATAATAATAATAATAATAATAATAATGTATTCTGATAGAAAAGAAAGGAATCATAAGCTTTGAAAGATAAACATCCTTTATATTTTCTTTCTTCCCATAGTGTCTACCATATCCTTATTCCAGAGAGTCTAGAAACATAGTACGTGCAATTAATCCAGCTACAAGATTCATAACAAGTAAAATACAAGCCATTATTGCCTTCTGTTATTTTATTTTTTTTTTCAGGTGTTTCTACTTCTGAAATGCTTGGAAAATACCAAAGCTTTTGGGCACTCAAAATTCTGTCAGATCTCATTTGTGCCAGCCTTTAAGGGTGGTTGAAGAAGTTTATTTTGACACATAAATTTTAGTTCTATTTTTTTCAGCTGCTAATATTTCAAGTTGAGCTAAAATATGAACAATATCTCACCAGCCCTACTGTATTATATTATGAAATTGAGAATTGCATTAACGAGATAATCTAATAGGTGTTTCTCAGACACGATAAATGTGTGCCATCATTTTCTAAAGGGCAAGGAGAAAAGGGCTTCCAATTGGACAGCAGTGATAGAAAAGAATTCAGCCCTAGTGAGTGTTTGGGCTTCTTTTTGTAATAGATGTCATCCTCCCAGCCAGCCCCCCAGCAGCATATTCTATAATCTGGAAGACTTGGTTCTAGTTATTGCCCTGATATTTCTCTGCAGCATGAAAATTAAGTTACTAATTGCAGATAAGCATAAAATTTTTCTTGAATCATTTGCCTTTAATATAAGGTGTTAGCTTTTGTGCATAAGATGAACCAAATTTAAGAAAATTTGTCTTTCTTGGTGTAAGGAGTTGTAGACAGTAAGCTACCTCCAACTTCAGGGGAAAAATTGTAATCCCTCAAGCAAACTACTTTTATATTTCTTAAACCTTAAAAATATGTGAACGTCCTGAGAAAGCAGGATTAAGAGCAAATCTCTAAAGTCTCCCCCTAGAACTTTATCCAAATCACCAAAGAGATAATAGGAGGGGAAAGATATTTACCAATGCTGAATTGGAATCCTGGCATGTGTGCACAATGGAATTAAATCAAAGGAAGGTGGTGGGGGTAGAAACAAGAGCCATTCCTGTGAATAGGCCTAAAGGAAGGAAGGAAAGAAGGAAAGAAGGAAAGAAGGAAGGAAGGGAGGAAGGAAGGAAGGAAGGAAGGAAGGAAGGAAGGAAGGAAGGAAGGAAGGAAGGAAGAAAGGAAGGAAGGAAGGAAGGAAGAAAGGTGAGGGAACTGGTTCAGGGTTCACCTCCCTGCTGATGGAACATCTCTCTGTCAATTATGGCAAGAAGTCTAAGCTGAATTTTCCATTTACCCAGTGCCACCCTGGTTTTCTAAGATGTAGTTTGGCCCTACAACTCCATCACACCAACTACACCACCCTGGAGCACTCTAATTGTGCTGCCATGGTGGACAATGAGGCCATCCACAACATCTGTTGTAGAAACATCAATATTGAGTGCCTAACGTATACTAACCTAAATAGGTTGATAGATCAGATTGTACCCTCTATCACTGCTTCTGTCAGATTTGATGGAGCCCTGAATGTTAATCTGACAGAATCCCACACCAGTCTGGTGCCCTGTCTCTGCATCCATTTTCTTCTGGCTGCATATCTCACGTTAGCTATTCCAAGAAAGCCTACCACAAACAGCTTTCTGTAGCAGAGATCACCAATGCACGCTTTCAGCCAACCAACCAGTTGGTGAAATGTGACCCTCATCATGGTAAATACATAACTTGCTACCTGCTGTACCATGGCAACGTGGTTCCCAAAGATGTCACTGCTGCCATTGCCACCAATGAGACCAAGCATACCATCCTGTTTGTGCACTGGTGGTCTGATGACTTCAAAGTTGGCATTAATTACCAGCCTCCCACGGTGGTGCCTAGCCAAAAGTACAGCAAGCTATGTGTATGCTGAGCAACACCACAGCTATTGCTGAGGTCTGGGCTCGCCTGGACCCTAAGTTTGACCTAATGTATGCCAAGCATGCCTTTGTTCAGTGGTACTTGGATGAGGGCATGGATGAAGGAGAGTTTTCTGAGGTCCGTGAGGACATGGTTGCTCTTAAGAAGAATTATGAGGTGTGGATTCTGCTGAAGGGGAGGTTGAGAAAGTAGAGGAATACTAAAGTTAAAAGGTCATAAAGGTGCTGCTTTTATAGGGAAACTTATTCTGTTTTAAATGTTGAAAAGTTGTGATTTGATTAATTTGTCTGTAGCAGTATAGATTCTTTTATGCAATTACTGGCCTATGCTTTAGAACACAATGCTTTATTACAGACCCAAACTGTCCATTTCTCTAATGGGTTTGAATAAAGTATTTTCTGTGCTAAATAAAAAAAAAAAGATGCACTCAATAGAAACTTTATATGCAGTTATAGGTTTTCATTTAAATAATATTAGGGCACTTAGAAATTATAAAGATATATATTGTCAAAATGTAACTACATGGCCTGATGTTTTAAATAATCATTTTTAAATGGATTATTTATAGTAAATCCAACTCTCATCATCATAAAGTAGCATTCACAGGAATAATGAAGAAATTTCAGTTAAAACACTTAGCCTTCTGGGTGAGTTTTATGAGCCTCCAAGACCAGCACTGATTGAGGTGGTTTCAAACTAATATGTCTCTGCAGCAGTATTCTATGTTTTTTGTGAGAGAGATGAGGTAAGGACTTGATAAAATCAACTCTGCACTGAGGCTGGGTTCAGATTTCTCTTTTGTATCATGAGCAATCAGATTCTAAAGGAAGAAAAACCAGGAAGTGATCTACATGTGAAGACTAAAAGAACTCCCCAATCATAAAAAGTTGAGAAGAGTAACACCCATGTACACTTTCTGAAACAGATACTGTGGTGAGTGGGTCTCCTCATTTATAACACTTAATAATCCTGAATCTGTCTTATGTGATTGTCATAAAGATGAGACAAATGCACACACATGAGACATGGGCAATAGGGTCCGGTTACAGTAAGCCATCAGTAAAAGGTCATTATTATTATCATTGCCACTGAATGTACTATGTAATAACAGATGCTAGTCTATTCTCCAATGTTTTAACAAAAAATATGGCTTGGCAGTAGGATTTGGTGTAATTTTATTTAAAATATTTTTCGCACCTATATTTTGTTTCATTTTTTTTCTGAAATGATTATGTATTACTTGGGTACTTTAACTGCATAGGTATTAAAATAAATGATGATAATCCAATTTAATGAATAAACTATATAAATGTTTATAGATTAAAGTGCTATAGATTTTATACACTTTTTATTTGCCTGGTACTCTTATTTTAACTATAGTGAAGTGGTTGTACTTTGTACATGGTGAACCTATGGAAACAGCATATCTCAACATGGCAGCAATGCTAGTTAGCATAGAACACAACACATACCCTGATGCCTTTTTGGTATTCCGTCAGGTAAGCATTAATGTCACAGACAGAGCAGGGCACATATGGACTCTAAAAAGAAAGAACACTCAGCATTTGAGGACATACATTAAATAAACAGCAAAATTACCTAAAATACTTCAGTGTTCATATCAATAATTGATAAACAGGCTGAATACTAGGGGAAATAATGAATCCATTTTAATAAAAACCTCATAAGTTTAATAGAGGTGACAAAATTAGAAAGTCATATGTGAATATTCCTCTAAGTGTACTAGTAGAATCACAGGCCTCAAATGAATCTGAGTGTTATGTGCTAAACTTCTCATAGCATTAATTTCTCTGTTGTACACTAAAGTAGCATTTGATAAGGTGTTGTTCTTACTGAGGATGATGACAATGACAGTGGTAATGTCAATGGAGATGATTCTATTGTGCCTTAGTTGCATCATGGTCCTTGATGTGGGAAAAGGGGACTATGAAGAGATAAGAAATGGAGAACGACCTTGGAGAAGTTTTACAAGCAACCTTAAAGATCAGTAAAGCTGCATTTTGATAAATTCAGTGCATAGAATAATAATGCCATATTTTCAAACACACATAGGAGTCAAAATGAATAGATTGAAAGGCAGAGATTTCCCCCCCAGCTGTGCAGGGATCATCCGACCATTACTGAACTGAGGTGCTTATCCTCTGCAAAATGGTTTGTGTTGAAATTATTTTTTAAGGGCATCATTCCTCTTAGAAAAACTTCATTACTAATTTGCCAATTGAATATCTCATAAGATATTGAAAGGCGTTAGTGAATATAGAGTGAGTATTTTGATTAAAAAAAAAACATGTGTATCCCCTGTTGTTCAATAATAATAGGGATGAATAACATCTACTTTAGGTTTTCAAATGTAATTTATAGTGATAAGACTTTTAGACAGGGGATGGATGAATTGATGGATGATATACATATAGTTGAAACTCAAGTAATGATTGTGATATGTTTTGCATTAGGTTATGATAATCTGAAAACAATCTAAGTAATTTTTTAAAAAATTGCTAAGAAGAAGAGTGAATTAATAAATTCCATTATATCAGTTTCCTGATTCTTATATGGCACATTTTTAGTTTTAGTTTGGGAGGTTGTCTGTAAAACAAAACTCAATCAGTCAAATCTTTAGCAGAGTTAGGGAAGTGGTATGTTTGCAAATTTTAAGATTTGACACTGAATAACACACATATTATCTCTATAAAGAGCAATGATGACAGAAGAACAGAAAGAAGAGAAGTTGACTCTTAATTTATCTGCTTCCTCATTTCATTATTCCTTCAACTCAAAAGATACCTCAGCTCAGTTCTTTAGTGATATACTCTCTTAATATTAAGTTTCTTCATAGATTTTTCTTTATTATAATCATCATTCATCATTATATATGTATATGCTTGATAATGAATGTGTGTGTGTGTGTGTGTGTGTGTGTGTGTGTTTATTTATCTATCTGCTTCCCCCACACTTGTGTGGGAAAGAACGGGGGTTACTCTCCAATCCTACCCACACTGGCAAGAGGACATAGGCTAACTACAGAAAATATTTTATGAGTCCCTACGGACAGCAAATACTATAGACATGTTAGACATGTAATGCAATGCGTAGCACCTGGTAAGCTCAGGGCATGGTATAGTGAATTTCTATTAGCATGGCTGCTAGAGAAAATGATCAAGTCAGCACCTTAGCTGTCCTATTCTCTGGAATGAGGCCAAAGAGAGAAGAGACTGGCCCAACCAGTCTGTTCTAGATAGCAACTGAGTATCCTAGAACACAGTATTCAAAAGATGAACCTAGCTAAGGTATGCTTCAAATTATGTATGATTCATTCTGGCAAACACATGGGAGCTAAAGTGAATAATTCAATCATAGGAACAATGGCCTGAGATGCTTAGCTTGGCACCACAGACACCATATTCCAAGTAGATGTCAGGATCAAGCTCCAGCTGTAGAAGTAGTTCAGACAGGTAAATCAAAGAGAATGTAAAAAATAAGAGTTCTTGGTCGATGAAACATGAGTTAGAGAGAAGCTAATATTTATTACAAACTTCTCTCTATACTTTCATACAAGAATGGAGGGGTCAGGTAGAGAATGGAACTGTAAGTACTAAACTCCCTTTTTTCTCAATGAAGTTGTGCATCTAGATGGGGTCATCTCTAGCATGAGAGAAATTGTCTCATGCCCTGACAGTTTAAGGCCTAGACAATATTTCTTTCCAGCACTGATATCACTTGAGTCACATAAGAAAATGCTCCTTAGAGCACTACCCTCCTCCACCATTGTTGCAGTCACTGGCTCAGACTGGACAGAGTCATCCATCCACCCTTCTTCTGCAAATAGTGTTTCTGTCATGTGGAGAGGAGAAAGTATTTATTTCCATTCTTTGGCGAGAGTCCCCTTGACCATGGAACTTTGGTAAATGATGTTTTGGAAAAGTTATATATAAAAATATTCTTTTTCATAAAACCACCACCACTACAATAATTTATAAATGTTAGCCGTTGATGAATAGGATGGTAGCTCAACCTCATTATTAATATAGTAAGTTCATGAGATTGGTCTAGGACTATAACCTCCTTTTTAAGATGGTTTCAGTTGAGTTCTGAGTTTCAAACATAAGGGTCTTGCAGAATTATCTGTGTTTACATATTACTTTTATTGATGTTAGTTCCTGTTTTGTATTAGGCATAATATGGTAGTCTTCACAATAGTTCATTAAACAAAAACAGAGGGAAAAAAACTCTGCTGTTTCACACTTGTCTGTTTCTGAGGACTTCCACAAGATCTTTTAGTTGTCTGAATAAAAGTGAAAGTCCAAGGTCATACACTTACAACCAGTACTTGTATCTTAGAGAAAGTAAAAGCAGCCTCGCCTCTCTCACTTCTAAACCCATGAGACTAAAAGAAAAGGGAAAGCAAGCCATCAAGTCTGAGGTCTTTCATTTGACCCATGACCCATGATAACATAAAGAAATCCATTTTCTGTTTAGTGAAACCTCATTTCCTAAAAGATAAGCCTCCTGTATATTGAAATGTCCTCTATCTCCCCAAGGCATAAGAACCCCAAACTTGAGGGTGTTATTTCTATCCTTAGTATATGCTCTTTAGAAAGTCTCTTAACATTTTATGCCTGCCTTTGCCCTTCTGCAAATTAATCTTGTAATACCCGTTTTGAAACAAGGACTTTGAGATCTTCAGATGAAAGAATCCTCATATGCACAAAAGCATTATCCTTGTTGGATGTGCATTTTCTCCTATGGTTAACTGAGGGGAGGGATTAGGGGAGATTAATTGTGCATATGATCTGTCTAATTGGTTAAGAAGAGCACAGAATGCTCATGACCTTCAAGAACACCAAATAAAATACTATGTGCCAAGGCAGTTTTCTAAGTTTAGTTTATTGTTTTAGCCAAGGTTAAGCTAGAGTAGACATGAGTGCTTGAGTTTTTTGAGACAATAAAAGGATAGTAAAAGTAAAAAACTTAGAAACATGCATACATACAATGTGAGTAAATAAAGCAAAGATGTTGAATCTTAAGCCAATGATTTTTTTAAACCCCATTTTTCTTTGTATTTTAGTGTGCTTTTTGATGTGAAGAAATACAATAGTTCTGCTTTCACTACTAAAAAATGGGTTAAGGAGAGATGGCATTTCCTTTAATCTCCCCATTCCTCTGCATTCCTCAGTTATACATAGAATTCAATAATAGGTGCTCAGTTCCTCTAGTCTATTGAGAGGGAAGTATTACACAAATAGAAAAGAATGTCCCATATAAAGCCATGATTATTGTTACAAAGGTCAATAAAGTTAGAAATTGTTAATCAAAAAGACTTTAAATTGCACTGTGAATCCTGCCCTTCAGGTTTACGAGCTTTTTTTTTTAAGTCCACCAACTAATCCTATGGAATAGAGTACTGTGCTTTCTTTGGCTTGGTGAATACTGCAAATGTAATAGCTTTCCTTTTCTTTTTAATAACTGCATTTCCTTTAACTTTTAATCATGCTTTATCTATTAACTCACACTGTGAGTTAATATTATGCCAACACCAGGTCAAGAGAACACTAGGTTATATTATGCCAACACCAGGTCAAGAGAACACTAGGTTGAGGGCAATAATAAATACTCATTTATTTTGTTTTGTTTTTGTTTTGTTTTTTGTTGTTTTTTTGCTTCCTTTTGCATGTCCCAGCTCTTACACTTTACACTTTATCTGTTTTTTTTTCTCTCTTTAAATGCCTTAGACTTTCAAGTTCCACATTTCATCAAGTCTTGCAGTTAAAATTCACAGTGTGTGCCTGTTTATTTTTGTTGTTTTATAATAATTAGAATACCTTTTCTCCATAAGTTATGTACAATGTAAAATGTTATGCTGGACAGGACAGAATATTTTTATGAAGGTATTATGTTGATGGATCATGCTTTAAAAGATCATGGTAGAAAAAAGTGGGAAACATGTAAGGTTATAACTAGAGGTAGGAAGATATAGCAGGTATTTATGATCCATAGCAGGTGCCAGTATTGATATTTTAAAACATAGGAATCTTGTTGATTTACCTGTAGGACTATGGTGGCCACATATGCCACCATATGATATGGATCATTTATATAATTTGCTTTCACATAAAAATGAAGGAGCATCAGGCTTTTATATCTTTGGTACATAACTAATACTCAGAGAATCAAGCAGAAAAGAGTTGGTTGTCTCCTGGGACATGCACATATGGGATTCTTGAGAAACAAGATTACTACTGCTAAGGAACTGTCATTTCAAAATATATAGTTTACTGCATATTATATTTTGACCTTATACAAATAGCCATATTATATAGAGCATGTATTTCTAGATATATTTTTACGTTTCAACATATGTATAAATCACATCCATGTCATATATACTGTATGATATAGAAAAGTATGCATAGAGCTTGAGAGTTAGAAAATGCATTTATATATTACATATATGTGTGTGATGCTTTCAAGATTTCAGAAGGCAAAGAAGTCATAGTTTATAAATAAATTCTGAGTTAATTACACACCTATAAGATATAGAAGCTGAATTATACCATGAATTCAGATGCAAATGCCCTTACTACTACCTTATGCTGTTAAATAAGGACAATTAGTTAAGGTCTTTGGAGGCTCTATATTTTTCTTGTGTAAAAGAGTTAGTGATTGTCACTGTTCCTGAGGCTAAGTGAGCCACGAGCAAATCCATCTCCTTTCCTTAAATTACTAGTTTTATAGAGACCTAACCATATGGCAAAGCTTTAAAAAGAATGACAATGGGAGCATGGTTATAAACATTCACCTATAAATAAAAATACAGAGTTTATTATCATAATTATGATATTAACTAGATTATAAAGTGAATATAACCATATTACTCACTCTATAGAGGTGCCATGAGGATTAACACAGATAATACACATCAAAGTCTTATCATATTCCCTGACTCACTGTAAACTCTGAATAAACATTAAATTTCATCATCATTACAATTAGTAGCAGCAACATCATCAGTGTTATCATTGTTTTACATGAGAGTTTCTAAACTTTAAACTGTAAGGACCTAGACATCAGATATTATTTTAAAGGCTTATTTTGGTCCAGAAGTACTTATTTAGGAATAAGAGAAATAGTAATGACATATTATTGAGTATGCTCAGAAATGCAGAAACCAGTTTATACCTTATAGAACACAAATGTAAAGAGTAAGAATGAGGTAATTGGTTCTATAGTAAGTTCACTGGGTATAACTTGATCTGATTTATGGATTAACTTCAATTTGCCCAACTAACACATACCTTCTGTGGGTAATACTATATTGCCAGCATAAGGGTAGAATGATGGCTTCAGAAATAAAAAAAAAAATTCTGATTGTGCTTTTCCCAGATTTGGCATCTTAACGAGTATCATCTAATTTCATTTCTATGTCTACCAGAAACAGGACTTTCTAATAAATACTTGTTAAGGTTTCTCCCTCACAGAACAGTGGAGATGAAACTGCTCCTCTTCTAAGGCTGGCCTATGTCTAGGCACTGCAATGCCTTTCTACACAGTTTGAGCTGACTGTCCTTGCCATGGTTGCCCAGAGCCTGAAAACACCTTTTCTATTCTATACCTGCAATCCCACTATTAATATTTTATTTATCTGTATTAACTGCTGTCCTCTCTCTATTGTGTTCATTAGAAATGCAAATTATACTGAAACAAATATCACATTAAATAAGTGTCACTACATTTATCAGATCGATTTTCTTTTATAAAACAGGCAAAAGAGAGTAAGTACTTGGTGTCTAGGATGGGAGAAAGATCCTGAATTGGGGTCAAGGGTTTAAAAGGAGGGTTTACTTCATCTTCATGACAGAGCAAAGGTAAAAAATAAAAGTTGTACTGTCATCCTAAACTACTGTGCCTGACACCTAATTTTTGATTCTTATACCTCTGGGCACCATGGCCTTATTTCATTCCCTAATGCTATAGATTCATTTCAGAGCCCAATGAAAAAAAGTCACATTCTGCTTTCTGGTTACAGCACTGACTTTAGTGCCCTCGGAAGATACGACAATCAGTTAGCTCCTAGCATTTATAGAAATGAAGTACATGTTAATGAATATTAATTAATAAGATGAATTGGCAAGGACTGGGTCGTTTTGATTCATGCAAGCCATAACATATATATACATATATATGTGTATATAAGGTACATGAATCAGAATTCATAAGAATGCTTGTAATTTATTTTGATTCTTAATATTTATTAATGCATAGTACTAATAAATTTAAGTGAATACACTTGTAAATATTTAGCACCCATTTATACTGAGGGTGAGTAAAATGAGTAAATATTAGGAATACAGAAAGCAAAATGATAAATGCAACTCATTTTACACACTATCTAAAACTTGTTTTCTGAATGTAACAATCCTGCAATGTCAAAGTAGTTTTTAGACTCTTTTGTCTTTCCATTTCTGTTTTTCAGTTGAAGTCATTGAAGAAATCATGGTTTTTTCATGAGAGGGACAAAGACTGCGGGCTAAATTAATCTAGACCTTGAAATTGTTGCAACAGCTCTCTATAGCTTTGAGTTGGTTTGTGTAAAAAGGAACAAAAGGCAAATCATGCAGGTGATTGTAGGCCCAGTGCCCTACTTCTGTGTCCCTTTTACCTTCTAATTCTCCTTCCAATTCTCCTTTAATATCCTGCTAAACCCAAGTTCTAAAAAGAGTCTGAAGAAGTTATTGCCACTGTGGGACAGGAGATGGAGAGAAAGACGAAGGACATTTAAGCTTTTTTCAGAACAAAGAGATGAGAGGACATTGGATAGATTTAATCCAAGTGAGCTGTTAATACATGTTTGGAGAAGTGGGTCTCTCTGAAGCAGGAGACGAAATGAATGGCTCAGGATTAGAGATGCCCATATTGAGACACCGAGTGTTTGTGACAGATAAATGGTGTTCTCCACTCCAGCATCATAAATGAAATTCGGTAGTCAGATACTACAGCTAAATTTACTATGTATAAGAAAAAAAAAACTGTTTTAAACTGTAGGTTAATACCTCAGTCCCAGAAATTAGACACTTTTGAGACTTTGGGTGAAGGCCAGAATACTGTGATCCTTATGTGGGGACTCACCAGAGGCTCTGAGGTACCCCTGACTGGAAGGCAGGACCTCTGTCTTGTTCTCTTTTGCATCTCTAGTAAATGGCAAAAGAGCCAATACAGTTGGTGCAGAATAAAGGATGTGATGAATGATTATTAACAGATCACTTTCTGATTGCCCATTTTAAGTCAAGTTGTTTGCAAAGCTTTTTAAAATATAATGTCATTTCATCCTCCCATCACTTAATATCACTACTGTTTCTACCATTCTTGTTAGAGCTGAGAAAATAGGTGTTTAGAGAGGGTAAGTGATTAGATGAGATGTGAACTCAGGCACATTAATTCCCAGATAGAATTTTTTTTTGTGAGGTGAGTACATAGATGAATGAATGAATGTCAGAGCTTGAAATAAAGATAATAATTGTAAGATAAATAATGAGAAGATTAAACTATATGAGTTTGCATACAGTGAAAATCACATACATGTATAGAGCATTTATTTATAGCTATATTATATTTATAATTAAACATTTATTGATAGTTTTATGGTATAGGTAGGAGACTATCATACATAACTATATCAATATATACTAACTCATTTAAAAGCTCAACATTTATTACATATCAACCATGTGCCAACTGTTTACTAGGCATGGAATATAGAACAATGAACATTCAAATAGAGCATCTTCCTCCCACTTCATATTAGCAACAATAATAACCGCAATTAACACAATAACATCAAGAACAATATGCACACCCCATTTCAGATTCCAAAACACTTTCATATGCATTGGGACTTGTGATCCTTCATGGCAACTAGATGAAGAGAAGGTCATTATGACACTTATTTTACATGTATGGAAACAGAGACTCTACCAAAGCCATGTGTAAGTAAGGCAAAGGACTCATTACTACTCAAGATTTTTAAATGTTTAACTTTGATCATTACCACCAGGCCACTCATCCTTTCTGTGTCAATAACTGCAGCATTCTATAGTGATCAAGAGTCAAGAAGCATGAGAGGAAAATAAAGCCCATTTAACTGACCTGTCTATATTAATTCTCTAAACTCCTTTTTATATTTTTGCTTTGAATGACTGACATTGGATTATTCTATAAAACTGGTGGAGAACAAGCTTTTGATAAAGAAGATGCCTAAACCATGTACACATTTGCAAATTTTAGCACTGATATCTTTATATAGAAAAAAAGCATAATTTGAAAAAGAACATAATTTTTGTAAGCAAATGTGTAATTTCCCTTGCTAATGCATTTTTAGAAGCCAAAGATTATGTTTTGTCTTTATAGATACTAGCCAGAACACACACACACACACACACACACACACACACACACACACACACACACAACTGTACATATGTGCACACATAAACACACACAACATTGAAATGCACACTAGAGTTCCTAGTTCTTTTGGCTCTTATAGCATTACCTTTTCATTCATTTGGGGACTGGAATCCCCTCAACAGTGACAAAAAGAGTTTCTGTGTAGTTATCCTCAACTCGAACATATGGCCTGGTGTTGCATGCAGTGACCTTGTTTTAACTCTTCACCAGCTTTGCCTGACCAGTCAGCCAGACATTCTTGACTTCACTATAGTCATAAGGGCCTAATGTCTCCTTAATGATAACCTTCTCTCATTTCTGGCAAGTTAATGGCCTCACCTCAGGAGACAGTTTCACATATTGGCTGAAACACAAGCTCCCTTAGCTTAAAAGATTAATCAGAAGCCTGTGGCTAATAATAGCCTGCTCGTTCCACTCCCATTTTAGTGCCTGATGACTAGAACAGGTTGATAAGTATTATTATTGAGTCATAGACATGAAATCATCTTCAAAAGGTCATTTAGTAGATTCCCTCTCTTCCTAGAATGGCTGCATATAAGCCATCCCAATAACTGACCATTCACTCACAGTTGATTTTAAAATGCCTCTGTGTCATGAACAGTCACTTCTGATTTCCTTTTGCCAGAAGTCAGAAGAGAAAGCAGAAACAAGGTTATAGAAGTAGAAATGAGAGTGGTGCCCAGATTATTCTTTTCTTCTTTATAGGCATTGCAATAACAGAGTGGGCACCTAATGCCCATGACTGCAGAGGCATATGGGTGAATATCACCCCTCTGGAAATAGAGTTATGAGTTTTGAGTGTTGCAAGGGGAATATTATCAAATATCTTTTCCTCAACTTATAGATGAACAAAGAAAGGTAGATGGAGAGCCACATTCTCACAGACAAGAAAATTTAGCCTATATTTCTGAAGTTTCACAAGAAAGAATCTACATGTACAAGTAAATATGTGCTAAAAGTTAAGGCATCTTAGTTTTTAATAAAATATTAAGCAACAAAACATGTTGAGACATAATTTTGTCAAGGGTGTTAATATCAGAGTAGGCTTAGCTTAAGTTGATGTCAGCTTCTCCAATACCTTATACATCTGACCTAGAAACAATGATAGATAACCAATTAGTCTCAAGTACTCAATAAAATGTCGGTCTTTCATTGTGCATAGTTTTCATGTTGGTTTATTATACGTGATTGTATGAAATGTGTGCATAGTGGTAGGTGGTGGGATGGGGGTGAGGATCCCTTATAGTAAGTGTAAAAGTGGGAAAACAATGAGAAAACGTCAGGTGGTCATGATTATAAACACAAAGTTTCTAGTTAAATACATCTACTTTCTTTCTCAAAGATTTCCATGAGGGTAGGGTAAATTTTCCCAGGGCAGAAATTTTTAGATTCATTAAAAATAAATGACCATCTTTTGCTTTTGAGTGGCATGTAGATTTTTGATGTTAGCCTAACATGAAACATTAGAATTTAACACCTGTCCTACCACTTGTTATCTCCAGGATGTAGTCTATGTCAATCTTCACAATCTCCTATGAATAGAATTAAAAACAGTATAATAAAACATCTCAAAGCACTTCATTAGCTTTAAAATATTTATAGTTAATATTAATATGTTATGAGTCAAATTCTCCTCCACCAGATTCATATTTTGAAGTTCTAAATCCTAGTACTTCTGGTGTGACCTTATTTGAAACAAGATTTTATAGAAGACATCAAGTTAAAATGGGCCCTAATTCAATATAATGAGTACCCTTATAAAGAGGGGAAACAAGAGAAATGCACAGAGGAAAGATATTTGACAAGGAATAGGGAGAAGACAGTCACCTCCAAACCAAGGAGAAAGACCTGGAGGACATCCTTCCCTCACCACCCTCAGAAGAAATCAACTTTTATGACATGTGATTTTGGATTTCTAGTGAGACAATACATTTCTGTTATTGAAGCTACTCTGTCTATGGCAGTTTGTTATGGCAGCCTAGCAAACTAATACGCTTATTACATTTGAAAAATATTTCAGAGTGAGTAAATATCAGTGTCAAGGCAAAACCAGGAAGATTTTCTTTTTCTAGTCCCATGAATTTCAGTAGGTTCTATCCCTGTCTGAGAGGGGCAATATGGACTCAGAAATTCTGAATGACCTTATTCATTTATTTCCCACATTATTCACTCCAGAAGTGGAATTCACTATAGAACCATAGATCCATGTCTCTCCTTGTATGGTAGAGGCAAAGTATTACATTTATTCCACATATTCTTATGTCATATGCTTCCTCAAGAAAGAAAGAAATAGAATCAAAGGATAATAAGAAGGGAGGACAGAATGAACATTGCGTCTTTAACAATAAAAACAGTAGAAGCACAAATAATCCCATCTTTAGTAGTATTTTCTAATTCTCCTCTGTGTGTCTTATATCAGATTTTAAACTGTTATTATGGGATTATTTTAAATATTAACATATGAATGTATATTGAACCCTTATAAACCATCATGTAAAATAAAATAAAAACCACAAATTTCTAGTGTTCTAGATTTATCCCAGAAAGCATTGCCTGTTAAAACCAAAACCACCCTTATCTCAAACTACAATCCAAGTAATAATCTTCTAAGACAAGAAAAAATGTAGAGGAATTCTGGCATGTCAGCAATATCATAGGTGTGTGAATTTGGGTTTAGACACTGAGAGGATAATTAATGTGTGAGGGATTTCTAAAGAGAGTGGGAGAGTGAGGTTAGGGCATGAGAAGAAGCCCAATAGAGTTAAAACCTCATACCCAAGCTGAATACATATGACTGCTCTGGAATTTAAATTATGCCTCATGTTGTGTCCTGAGTGAACGCAGAAGAGCTGAGATTCCATAACCCACTAGTCAGGAATTAGCTACAGTCCTTGAAGGTAGGGACACTTCCTGCTTGCACGTAAATTGGATCCCTCATACCAAGAAGCATCCTTACCAAGAAGCATCCTTACAAATATTATCACAGGTAAGGGTGGGGGGAGGGAGCTAAGAGCTTATAGAAGTGAAAAAAGTGATCCAAGGGGATTTGGATGTCATGACAGTGGTTATAACGGTTAGTATAGTGGCTTATATTTTCGAGGATATCTCTATTTCTTGCTGAGATAAATAGTGACTATTAGGGACTAATACACAGTAGTCTTTGAGACCTCTGTCCGGGTATTCCATAGAGAATGGACTCCTACTTGTTTTACCTAATAATTATATTCATTTTTTTTGTTTTTATTTGTTTTCACTATCATGCTTATAGAGGAATAAATAAAATATATGTATAAAAAATATATATATATACACACACATACATACAAAGTTAATAATTAAACAAAATACTTGTTTGTTCACAACTTAGATTAAGAAATACAGCATTATAAGTGATGTAGTTGCTCCCCTGTGCCCTTCTCTATCACATCCTTCTCCTTCTCCAGGAAAACCTGCTAGGCTGACTTCTTTTGTTTATAAATCTATAATTTTCTTTAGCATTTTAATCTTTGTTTATATTCTAAAGTGATACATTGTTTCATTTGACCTCTTTTTAAACTTGATATCATTTTAATTATATAATATATATTCTCTCAGAACATATTTCTTTGTCCAATATTGTGATTTTTAGGTTTATTGATGTTGACAACTATAAATATATTTTTTCTGCAGTTGGTGTGCGCATGGATTGTTTTTCCAGTTTTTGCTGTTAGTAAAAATATCTCTGTACCTTCATCTGGATGTACTCATGCAAGACGATATGTACGAAAGCATCTATATGTCTGTGATGTTTCCATTACTTCATATTCTTGAAGTATTTGATATAGTTAGACTTTCCCCTTTCAACCATATTAATTAGATGTAGCACATTTTTATGTTTATGGGCACTTTAGATTTTCATTTCTATGACGCGCCTGTTCAGGACTTACTGACAATTTACATTAGATGTTTTTTTAGCAGTTCTTCATATGTCTGAATAATTACATGTGGACAGTTTTGTGTATTACAAATATTTTCTTCAAGTTGGACATTTGTTTGTTTATCCTTTTAATGGTGTTTTGTTGTTGTCTTGGTTTTAAATGAAATTTCTTTATGACACTTTAGCTCACTTTACATTTTCCTCAGTGTTCTGTTTTGGGGTAATTCTAGGTTTTATTTTTTTCCTGAGCTCATAGACGTAGCCTCCAAATCAATTTTTAAGGATGTTATGATTTTGTCTTTCACATTTACCTATTCAATTGATCTACAAATTATTTTTTAAATGAATCCTTATTTTTTAAAATAGTTAAAGAAGACCTGCAGGTTTGCAAACTTAAATTATACACCAAGAACTTCATTACACAGAATCCCACAAAATGAAGCTGTGTTTTAAATACCTTATCTTTATAGAAATGATGAATTATACCTCTGTTATCTACTACAATCCAGTTTCTCTACTTACTTTAAAAGAACAGAAATGCTAATGCTTGTCTATACATTGTGTATTTAGTAAGTTAGGCAGGTGGTTAATTATTCTCTCCTTTTTTCAGACAGCATTTATAGAGGCTCTCTCTAGTTGCAGTCTTGCTAAAAAGAATCTTGAGGTTTCTATAGGGTGAAGGAGAATTAGGAAAGTCATTCAGGGCGATGCAAGATCAAATATATATATATGTGTGTGTGTGTATATATATATATATATATATATATATACACACACACACATATATATATATTCACAGAGATGAATGACTTTCAGATGTCATTTTGACTTTACTTTTACACACACACACACACACACACACACACACACACACACACACACACACAGTGCCAAATGAGGACAGCCCATTTTTACGTTATTACGTTTCTAAGAATCCAAAGGATGTGGGCATAGTAGTGGGAAACAATTATATTCTCTTCATTGTAAACTTATATTTAGTAATTGTTATATACATTTACTGACTATAATATTACTTTCTCTTAGGAAACTAGTACAATTGATATAATAAACAGTTCCCAGGTGATGTTAGTGGATCTCAAAGCATGAATCAGTAATTATAATGAAGAGTAAAGTCATCGAATTCATTTTTAGAGATTTAAGCTGTGGCAAATCTTTGTCTATCAAAGTGAATGGATGCAAAGATGAATACTAAATAGCTATATACAGGTGAGTTAACAGGTTTATGAACTAAAATGGATGTATGAAAAAGATGATTTACCTACTACTACTAAATAGTTAAGCGACAGAACTTGTTTTTCAGAGCTCTCGTTATGGCACTTTTTACCAGTAGGGGGTTCTTTTTTTTTCTTTTTTTAAAAGTAATTTATAATTAGTCTTGATATTTTGAAATAGAAGTTTCATTTGACCCAGGGAAAGAGAAATAAAATATTCCACAAAAAGATGAAAACAGAACATCGTAACCCAGTGCCTCTTCATTTCTTTGTTTCTTTAAATTCTAGAGTATTGAAATGCTTATCATTATTATTACTGGTTTCATCTACTGTATGTATGCTTATCAAAGTAAGTTTCTCTGTCACAGCTGGAACAATCAAGATTTCTTTTGTTGTTTATAATAAATAAATACTCAATTGTGAGAATATCCTCAGGGAAAGTTCATTAAAAAAGAAATGAAAATGCTGAGAAATAAATGGTTATTGTGATTGCACTTGTTTTGATATAATATGCAAAAACGTAATTTGGTTCTGTAATGTCTGGAATGCAAGGAAAAATTTAAGATGGAGAAATGGAAAAGACATTGCATTTATTATGTTATTTCAATTATCATTTTGTTTCTGAGGGTGGGAGAGTTTAGATTCAAAACACTATTTTGGAACAAATGTAAATGTTGCTAGCTAACAGAAAAAGGGCACAGTACACAGGTGATAAACAGATAAAACTGGGCGCATCTCTGGCATTTTAGAGAGATGCTTTTTAAAATTTAATGTCTAGATGTTTGGATTTTTCTCTTTGTTTTGTTTAAAGTTTATATTGGCAGGCTTATTCCACAGTTTCCCAGATTATTTTGCCTTCTTGTTTTGGCTCAATGACAAGTTACAATTAACCAGTCAGGAAACATTGTAATAGAGATGTGAATGGCTTGAGGTAAGTGCCTGATATCAGAAAACAATTCTCTAGGTAAAATTATCCCTTTCAGGGATTCAGAATAGGGGAATGAAAATTAACTTTGCTCTTCTGCAGATTTAATTCTCCTTTCTTGTCCTCATTCCTCAAGTTATTTTCCTTTTTATGTCTCCAATGTGAATTTGCATGGTAGTTTTGTTTTTCTCACATTGTAAAGGAAGGTAGATTTAAACAAAGAAAACAATTAAGACAAATAGATGGTATGAGCCAATGTGTTGGAAAGTGGAGAAATAAGAAAGAGAGGTGGGAAAGAGAAAACAAGGTAGATCATTTCATTCAGAAGGCAATAAAGGCCACTAAAGGAAAACAAGAAGAATTGACTTTGAGGCCATTGTTGCACCTGTCCTAAATGTCCTGATCCTTCTCTGTTTACATTTAACTATTACATTTAGTCACTTTATGTAATTCCCCAAATCCAAACTTTATTCATTATTGATGCAAGCAGCTAGTACTCACTGACAGAACAATAATACATTTCAAAAACTATTGTGTGTGGGAAGACACACACACACACACATACACACAAAATGAGACATGGAAGAAAGCCAAAGATATCTCAAGGAGGAAGAATTGGGAGACTATGTGATTATTATCTAGTGACTCTGAGGCAATTATGACCAATAATTTGAAAACTTTTTTTTTTAATGTCCTGGATATATAGTCTTAAAATATACATACAAATAGCCACTCAAGGTGTGGGAGTAGAGGTGGGACACTTTGATGAAAAAGACAGGAATTGAAGACAGAGAATCAAAACAGAGAAAATGGATTTGTAAAACATCTATCCTTTATTTAATACTGAATAAGACACAGGCTATGTTTACATTGCAGCAGAGAAAAGGGCATGATACATATATTCTCTGGTCCTCATGAAATTATAATTTGTAATTCAATTTACCCCACTAATAATGAAAAGATGTACAACTTTAGAGGGCAAAAGTGGATAAGAGAAACTATAAAGGAGATTGGGGAAAGAGGATATAAATGAATGTTGAATGGCTAAAGAAGAATGGGGTAATGAAAGAGTGAAATAATGTGAAAGTGAAAAAGTGTACTGCATTGTTCTGAAAATAGTACACACAAAATATTTGGATAGACAGAAGAGCTGATTTGAACTTTCCAAAGAATGAACATACTAGAACCCACCTATGTCATGAAAATTGTTGGTAGAGATCAATTAATACAGTTTTAAAGAACTGATAAATGACTTTAAGTAGAACATTATATTAATGAAAACTAGTATGCATTATAACCTCTGGTACATAATTGATGCTCAACAAATAAGTGATGAAATTAATGAATAAATGAATGAATAAATTAAAAAGCAAGCAAATGAACATAATGCATTAAAAAAAAAATTAGCCTGATGACAATGTGAAGTAGAGAAGTTTCCTAAAGATAAAAGGCTTGTAGGAAAGCATTTCAGAAAAATGAGGTGAGAGGTAAGTTAGGTGACAAGGGAAGAAGAAAGAAGGGGCCAAGAAGGAATTCAAGGGGTATACGGGACACCTTAGTGAGAGTTTTAAAAGCCTAACTATTTAGAGAAACAGCTGTTTTAAAGAAATTATGGTGAGTTCAACACCAGAGACATTAATATTTGCTGACTTTGAAAATGCATAGTTAGTAGTTTGAGACATAAGACTGGACCTTGGTAAAAACATTAATCTGGGGATTTTATAAGAAAGCATGAATATAGAGGTTGACTGAGACCATGAGAATGGATGATTTCTTATTGAAAATGAGGAAGACCAGAGAGAGAAAAATTGAGACTGGGGAATATATTCATAACCTATTAAACATACACTAATATATCCACACCTAAATGATGGAAACTCTGTTCACTAAGCAAAAACAGGCTAGCATGAATATATTGTTTGTTGTGCTTGAGTTGAGAGCATTTTAGGATGAAACAGTTGTTAAAGACCAATCTTGCTGTTTGCATTTGAGCAAATTCAGGGTAGCTAAGTTGATCACTCATTTTACATTGTACAGGAGGCTCCTGATAAAATTATGAACATGCCCTTAGAGATTCCTTGGTGAGGTCCGATTGTCTTCATTTAGCTGGACTTGTGTCTACATGCTCTTGGTATAATCTCTGTCCTAACATATTTAAAGCAAATTAATCAACTCTCTTTTTATTAGCACACATAGGACTAGAAGAAGGATATTTTGTTTTTTGATATAACATTTTAGAAAGTCCAAATAACCAGAGTTAGTGTTTATTTTTTTGGAGGGAAGGGAAGGTTAGCATTTACTATACAAAATTATTTAAATTTAAATCTATAGTGAAAACAAGTTTTGATAGTCAAATAAAATATTTAAAATTATAAACCAAAAGAAGTCATGGCAGTATTGTTTTTATAATTCAAGGTGGTATGGTAGCCATGGTAGTGGTGGCAGTAGGGTGGCATGTGAGGTAAAACTCTAACGGCTTAATGATATTTTAAATTAGGGACATACAGATGATGACAACAACAACAATAACAAAAAGGGAAGAGATAATATTTACATTCGGGGAGAGTGATCACAAAATTTAGAGATTAAAAATTGTATTCCCAACTATTTTTGAAGCCTCACTTTATGTTTCTAATGAATAAAATGTTTTAGGTGGTACTCTTCACTTTTGTCACTTAATCAAGTGTACCAATTAAACAGAACTCGTTAATTACTAGGAGAGCTATACAGAAAAAAAATTGCCTGGAGGTTTTGGATTGTTTGTTTCCTTTTTTCTATGTTATATTTAGCTGTCTAGACTAAGTATATTTAGTTGGGGCTTATTATTATAAGTCAGAAAGTCACCATGAACTAATTATTTTCAGTTCATTTATGTGATTAATGTTGCAAACTTGGAAACTTGTACATACCTTGAGTTGGCTCTAATTAATCAACGTGGAGAAAAAAATTCAAGGTGCCCCCACTCCTACATCCAAAGCAGTGAAGTGGTACTGGATTTCAAAGATGTTATTAGTTATTCTGGCTGGAATGAGCACATCGAAACTGCACAATCCTCTCATTCCTCTTACCTGACTTACTAAAGAATGCAAGTGTTTCAAATGTAGAGAATAAATACTTCTAGTAGATTCTTCTCAGGTGTAAGACTTTACAATGAGAAGCAGGATTGCTATAAGGTCTCCACATCCAGAAAGACACATTTCTTCAACCGCAGGATCCAAAAACATTGACTTCGTTACTGTTATGAAGTCTGGCTTGAGCCAAGACCTTCAAAATCCTTACCCTTCGACAGCTGTTTGGTGGTTTATTTAGGACATCGATGGGCAGTCTCAGCACAGTTCCTCCTGGACAAGTGTCAGCATCTCCTCCAAATCTCTGTCATCTTTTGCCTTAATTGGCTCCATTAACAGGTGTTCTCAGGCCAAAAGATGAGGATTCAACTGATTCATCACTTCCTGAGGCCCAATGTCAAAGACAGCATTTGGAGCACACTGGGGGTGAAGCAGAAGCTGGGAAATATGAAAAGACCTCACACTCCATTTGGCTTCAGTTGGTAAAGTGAAGTCATGGGATGAATTGATTTGAATTTGAACTCTAGCCTCCATCCTAATGTCAGTATAAGTATGAGACCTCAGGTTCTTGTAACTTTCTTTTGCTCTGTTTGGAATGATGCCAGTGAATATATTACTGGTACTATTACTTCTAAAATATATTTTTTGCTTCCATTATATTAAACATTATTTACTTTGCTTTTCACAGTACCATATCACTATTTCTATTTTAGTGTTGAATACACTGAAGGTCAAAAAACTTAAAAGTCTTGCCAAAAATGTCATAGACTCACAAAGTAGACTTGTGGTGGCCTGGGTCCAGAGATGGGAAAGGTAATCACCTGTAAATGGGTATGAGGAATTTTATCAGGGTGATAAAAATATTCTAAAAGTAATTTATGGTGATAGCACTCATATGTTTACCAAAAATTATTTCACATTGTATTTGAATAGGGTGAATTTTGTGTGGCCTAAAATATACTTCAAAAAAGATGCTTAAGAAAAAAAGTCTTAACAAAAATCACATCATTATACTCTAAATCTAAGTGCTTACATATATAGCATAATGCAACAAACTGAAAAACACTAAAGATCTAGTTTTCTAATTTGCTATAGAAAGTTGGGCAATTTATGTAATTTTTGTGGGCAGCATTTTTCTCAACTATAAAGGGAGTTCACTGGACTAATTATGTGTCTTAAAGATCTAGTATTAATTACAAGAATATCTAATTGTAACTGAGTAAGCTGTCCATAAATTGACATAATAACAGGATATGAGTTTAAAAACTGCATATCGAAAATGATGGTTATGTAAAGGAAAGGCATGAAATACTGGTTATCACTTGACAGTTGGACTATGAGGATTTAATTTCTTCTTTTATCATTTTGTTTTTAAAATAATCTAAAATAAATATTTTTAAAAGGAAGCACATTTAATTTTTTAAAGAACTAATTTTGTAAGGACATTTGATAAAGACAATTTTATACAGAATACTACATAGAAAATGTTGGTGTGCTAAGGGTAGAACTGAAGTTCTGTTGTGATTCTTGCTTCATATCTGAAATAAAAGGTCCACAAATTTGTGCAGTTAACTAACTTTATGTAACAAGTCTGAGTTTGCTTGGTTATTTGGTTTTCTTAGTAGTTTCATTGGTGATTTAAGAGTTTACAGACATACAGAGGGTGGTCCTGGGATGATGCAGCTAGATTTCTAGAATTCCTGCAAATAAATCTACAACTGCACAGAAGCATGAGTAAACTATAAAAGGGCAATTTTATGAACAGAATGAGAGAACTATTTTAAAATCTACTCTAAGTTATAAAGATTCTCTTTAAGAGAACTTGATATTAAATTGAATAAAGATGTATGAGAAATATAAATTTTCAGTCAAAATTATATTTAAATTATATTCTATATATTTACTTTCAACATCATACACTTTCTTCATCATTTTCAAATAAGATTTCATTTAGATAAATTTAATTTTATCTCATATTTTAATTTCATAATATGTCCATTGTCTAAAGAATATAGCACATCCATATTCTGAATACAGATGAAATACTGTGGTTTCGATAGGGCAGGTGTGCAGTTAATAGGGCTTCTTACAACAGGGAAGGAAGAAAGAAAAACTCTGAGCCTCAGTGAAGGCAGCAAGAAGACCATGAATAAATCTATGTGATGCCAAATATTTGGAATAAAAATAAACATCTCAGTTAGACCTACAGGGATATTTGTACTATATCTTTGAATTTAAGACATATGAACATAAATATTAAGATGTTGGCAATTGTTTACATTTCATTCAAATTTTAGCTGAAGATTTTTAAGAATGGCTTTAAGATGTAGAATCACAGTCTGTGAATTTGTATAAAGTACGTTTCTATATATGTAAAGTATCCATTTTGTAAATGCAGCTATACATATTAATTGTTACTTTTGCCATTTGGATTAATTATATGATTTATCCTTGGATTTGTTAAGGACAAAAATAGTTTGTAGTTATTTTCTCCAATCTCTCTCCAAAATAATGATTCCCAGTCCTAGAAATGGATACTTAGATCCTCTTTACATTTCTTCAGAGAGAATACTCACCAACTCTGAGGAATTCAGAATCATTTTAAACTTCTGTACTTTTTAAAAAGATTGTCCCCCCCATCAAAATAAAACATATATTTTGTTTAAAAAATGTGGTTTTATTACTAATTGCTATAGAACAACTCTGTTCACATTTTCCAAAATGGCAGACCCTTGAATATTTTAAGAGGGTTAGTATCTTCCAAGCTACATGTCTCTAGAATAATCTACCTTTTTTCACTTTTTTAAAATCACATAATTATTATGAAAGCTATGTTTTATGAATATATGTGTATGTGAGGGGAATGGTTAGTGAGTTAGTTTACAAGCAAACAAACACATACTATTACTTTGACATTGTGTCAAATATAGTATTGCCTTCAAAAACTGCCTACTAAAATACAGAACTGTGGAAATAGTAGAATGGATATTTACAGATGTATAAAAAAGAAAGGGTGAATCAACCATGAGATAGAAACATTGAAGCAAGATTATCTTCTCTAAATCCCAAGGGCAAGATTAGGGAGCAATAATTAGAATCAGAAAGAGTAGCCATAAGAAAATCAAAAAGTCTCAGCAAGAACTGTGTCCTTCAGAAGAGAGACATAGCCAAACTTTAACCCTGTAGGGCAGGTCATGACAAATAAAAGTCCCATATTCACTCTGCTCTCATTTTCTAGTGACCAGTCTTTGGCCTTTCATTGGCCAAATTCAATCAGAGGAATGAAGGCAAAAGAGCCCATTGATGTCAATGTCCTGAAATGCAAAACAGGGCAGAAATGGGTAAAGAGGAGACCTTGAAGGAATAAAGAAAAACATCTAGCATAACTATTTGTTTTCTTACTTTATTAATTGAGTCATTAATTATCTTTTATCCCTCAATATCTCTCAAAATATCCCATTAATCCCAATACAAAATTTATTCTATAATGTTAAGATTAAAGTGCTTAATGGAACACAGCCCACAAGAAACCAGTATGATCTGAAATATGTACAAAATTTATCCTAACTAGATACACGTAATAACCTGATGAATAGGAATGAATAGTATCATGATCTTTATTTAGAACTGAAATAAATGAAATTAAGGTTGTTGACCAACTTGTCTGAGGTCAAAACATTGATAAAAACATAGGTTTCACAATTTTTCCTTTTCCACTTTTTAAAAGTCTCCTACCAGAAACTTTATAGAACATGGCTGTAAATATCTTTATGCTCAAAGGCATATCATTTAGACAATGAAAATTTAATCTACTTTCTATTATATATATTATATACTCAAACTTTTGTTTATTCAATATATGTGAGTTGCTCATAGAAATGTCTGCATACAGGGCCACATGCGTGTTTCTGCAATAGCCACAAGAGGAGGCAACTGAGAACATTTGAGCAACTAAGCTTCATGGTAAGCACTTCACCCATATTATAGCATGTCACAAACCATGACATTTATATTCAGAGGGCAAGTGATATAATGGGAAGCAGAAAGTACCTCATCAAAATGAAGAGATGTAGCCAATGAGCTTCTTGCCAACTTCATGAGGAGGGACAAATGTGCTTGAACTAAAAGAAAAATGAAACATTTGCAGTGGTGGGGCTATATGGACATGGTCATTATATGTAAACGGGATTTTATTTGCAAAGTCCTAAAGGTAGAAAATCTTATAGAAGCTGGTAGAAGGTTTTAGAGCAAAGTGTCTATTGAGGGAAATCCTTGAAAATAAAATTAGAATGATATGCTGGCCTTTATTTTATGAATATTTAATGTCATTGAAGACTTTTGAACAGAGGTATGATATGATAACAGTGAGCTCAAAGCATTTTACTCTAGAAGTAGGTGGAGATAGGTGGCCCCTTTAGGGCACTTACTGAGAAATTCTCAGTGCTCATTCTAAAGTCTCTTCAGTCCCTCCTCTGTTTTCACCCAGTCTTAGACTTTTCTCACCAGACATGTGGCAGTGATATTTCTCATAGTTCCATATGTTTTAAGTTCCAGGTCTATATAGCCAACTGTCTAGTCACCATCCACTCTAATTTTTCAAACTAATTACAAATCAATATGTCCAAACAACTTCATACATACATATGTAAATTGTGGATCCCTTTCAGATAGACTCCTTATCTGCCTATCATCTACCCATTATTCCTATCGATTCAAGTTTATAATCCAGAAACAAAAGTCCTTCTAGATACCTCCTCTATTGTGCCAATTATATCCAACTCATCACCAAGTCTGTTTCACATCATAATTGTCTTTCTAGTCACCACTCTTTAATGTCTCTGTGACCTACAAAATCTTCTTCTGCCAGTCTTCGGATGGTTTCTAACCCCATGTTTTCAGGATCTCATTGCCCTCCATGTAATGTCAAATCCTCATTGCTACAGAAAATGAAGAAAACAATCAATAAAAATAATTTGTATAAATGAGAAATCTTTTTGTTTTCAAAAAAATGGAATTTGTTTTCAAACTAAATATATGTCCAAATGAGTGATCAGAATATGTATAGCCTAAAGATTCACCTACTAAGGCAGGAGCTGTACAGTGTCAAAAGAGTTCATAAAGTATTCTAACTCATAGAGACAGAAAAATAATAGATCACAGACATAAATTTTCTTAATCTTACTAGCAGCGACTAATATCTTTAAACTTGATTTTATCAAAAAAATGGTCTTCACACAGCATAGCAAAGAACTGTGCCTTCTCTATTCTGTTAAATGTTGTTTGTAACATATTTGCCAAAGTGTGTCTTGGTGTTGATCAGCTCATCCCATTTTGGGTTTTGATAGAAAGACAATTTTACAATCAATCAATGAATAGATATTTGCCTAATTCTATGGGTTGAGCTTTTTTTTCCTCTCAAAGTAAAACAGTCTAATTCTACCCATAATTAATTGGGATTTTATAACACAATTGAAAGAGGTTCAAAATATCATGCAATGTTGATCTCTCTAGTTATATTACTCAATATTTTGTTTTGTTTTGTTTTGTTTTCTACGAATGGGAAACAAAATGAATTTATGAAGATCAGTGTTCAGATGGGAAAAAAACAGTTAACATTTGGAGGAAAGTTCCACGTTTTGCATGAAATAATGTGGTTTATTTTAAAACTGAATGTCTGTCTTGTTGAGCAGAGCTCTCTCAATAGGTATCTCAGGAGTGCTTTGATTTAATGGAAGTGAAGTTCATAAACATTCATTAATATAATATTTGGGAAATATTTTTCTCCTTTTCAAAACATTGCAGTTTCTGTAAAAAAAAAATTTCCATATCAGAAAGATAAATGCTAATACTAGAAGCAATTAAAAAGAGAAGAGAAACAAAAGTTTTTCAATGTTATCTCTCTATACCAACTGGTGAAGTGAAAAAAAGGCTCATTGAGAGAGTTGTAGCATTATTTGTCTCTTCAGGATAAGGAAGAGCATGCTAGCAATTGTTTTTTTTTCCTTTACCATTTGAATTCTGCCTTCCTCTTCCTGACCAAAACTAATCTTGATCTGTAAATTCCTACACATTAGAAAGGTTGACCTAAGACCTGAATATATCTGTAAAGAGATACACTTCTCATGGTTCATCATTGTTTAAAGCTTCCACACTACTTGTTCAGTTTTAGAAAGAGATCCATTTGACCATGACAAAAAGAGGGTTTGGTTATTTGTGGTATACATTTGCCTTTTATGAGTCTTCCACAAATAGGAGATTCTGAATCAGCCAGTTTGAGTGTGATTCTATAGCCTGGTTTAGTGCATCCCAGATTAGGTTCACATAAAGAGAAAGTCTGCAGAATAGAACTTACATGAGATTAAGAGCAAATGGTTTACAGACAGAAGATATGGGGCTAGAGCCTGCTTCTCTGAAACATGGACCTCAAGTTTTCCTACTATTTCCTGGTAACAGACATGGCTCATTCTTTTGTTCAGCAAATAGTGATTAGTGTTACTGTGTGGCACTCTTCTAAATGCCAGAGAAATGGCATTCAACAAAGCTCATAAAACCCCTATCTTCTTGAAACTTGCATTCTGAAGAGGGGAGACAAATAGATAAAACAGGTAGTATAAGTTCTGGCATATAGTGGTATGTGCTATGGAGAAAAATCTCATTAATTGAGAAGAGAGACTGAGATTTTTGGGCAGTGTAATTTAAATAGAATAAGATTCATAGAAAGCCTGAGAGAGAAGATGGCATTAAAAACAAACAAACAACAACAACAACAACAACAACAAAGTTGGTGATGGAACAAGTTTTGAGAAAAACTGTGACATAGAATCTAGGCAGAAAGGGAAGCAAATGTAAAGGCTCTGAGATAGAAAAGTGCCTGTTAAATACAAGAAATAATAAGAAGTCCAGTATAGCTGGGAAATCTAGTCAGAGTTAAATGAAAAAAGTTCTCATAGAAGCTTGTAAAAGGATATTAGTTGTACTCAGAATGAGATGATATAATAAAGGAGTAGTATAAACAGAGACTGACTCATCTGACTCTGTATATACACCCTACAATTTGTGTATAGTGTTAAAAATAGACACAAGAGGAGTAAAGGGAAAAACAAGATGTCTAGTTTGAAAATCATAAGAAATAGGTTTGATTGGTTTGATGGAATTTGGAAGAGAGGAAGTGTCAAGGAGAAAATGGGGTCTGGATACATTTTTAAAACATTGGAATTTGATGAAATGATTGGACATAAGTAAAAGAGAAAGAACACCTTCAAGGTTTTGACTGAGTACCTGAAAAGATGGAGTTGCTATGAATTGTAATAGAGAAACTACAGGAAGAATAGATTTAGGATGGTAGAACAGAGGTCAAGATTTGTACATCTTAAATTTAAAACATCTCTTAAACTTCAAGTAGAGCTATGAATGTGAATTTGAATATACATGTTTGGTATTCACAGGGAGATTAAGCTAGAAATATGATTTGTAAGAATATGATCTTAGTTGGAAATAGGGTTGTTGTAAAAGTAATTAGTTAACACAAGGCCATACTGTTGTAGGGTAGACTCTTTATTTAACATGACCTGTGCCCTTAGAAGAGGAGGAGAAGACACAAATGAAGAAGAAGAATGTCATGTAACAATGGGAGTAGAGACTGAGTGATGTATCTATAAACCAAAGAACACCAAGGATCACCAGTAACAACAGAAGCGAAGGAAAAGGCATGAAATAGCTATTCCCCTGAAATCTTCAGACAGAGCATAGCCTTGCTAATACCTTGATTTCAAACTTCTAGCGTCTAGAACTGAGAGAGAATAAATTTATATTGTTTTAAGCTACCTAGTTTATGGTACTTTGTTACAGCAGCTCTGGAAACTAATAATAAGTCATAGTGTACAGCAATTAATGTTGAGAGACTAGATAAAATTTCCCAAGGGACTAAGTGTAGTTAGAATAAAGAGGAAGTTCAATGTTTGTTACCTTGGGTAGCACTAGCTTTTATAATTTGGGGAGATGAAGAGAAACCAGAAAAAGAGATTAAATAGTAGCCAGTGAATTAGGAAAAAAACAAGGAGGGTGTAAGATCCTGGAACCCAAATGGAGAAAATATATAGAAGAAATATGCTCAATGCTGCAAATAGGTAAAATAAGATGAAAACTGAGGACTGACCCTTAGTTTCATTAATGTAGCAGTCACAGGTAATCTTGACATTAAGTTTTTATACTAAAAATTATCATACATAGTTAAATCTCAAAAGATAACTATTTACGCAATTCACTATAATTTCCAAGTGGATAGTGAACTGATAGTGAGATGAGAAAAGTGGGATGTGGTGATACTTTAATGGAAAAAAACAAAACAAAACAAAACAACTGTATTCAGATAAAGTTGAGGAATCCATAACTGCCTATAGTGCTTACACATACAAAAAATAGAAAGTTGAGAAAGTATACTGAAAACCTTTCAGCATTTCATAAGCTGTATTTTAGGGGGCACTTGTCTGTATTTTGGCTGTTTTCTTCTTTTTGTTATAAAATAGATGAGAAAAAAAAGAAAAAAAGACAAAGTCATTACTACAAATGAAAGCTAGAAAGTGAGACCTGTACGGGACCACTCTTTTTATGGTCCCAACATGAGAACTGTCGACAGAACACAGAATACCAGCCACAAGTCTTTGTGAATAGCGCTTATGTTTCCTGCCATAATATTCTGCTTTGAAACCAATCTGCAATTCTCCTAACGTTTTCAATTTATTACCCCAGGTGGGTTGGTCTCTGAGGAAGGCCAGCCTATATACGCAGCAGTTAAATTAATTAGTTGGGGCTAGTTAATGTAAATGAGAATGTTTGGGGCTATTTAATAATTATATATTTAAAGGGAGCATCTCTAACTTGAGGGTTATATTTTATTAGATTTATGCACTTACTGTAATACAATACCTGAAAGCTGAATAAAACTGGTCTTGTTTTGTTAAATACCTGCAGTATTTTCATGTATGCTCTAAATGAAAATCTTCCCATCTTTGGCATATTGTAAACCTGTTTTCCCTCTTGATTACTAATTTCTTCTCACTGTGGTCACTAAGTAGTGACATAGGTGATTCTCTGGGATATTACACTAAGTAAGACTCCCCCGACCCTTAGAACTAAAGCAACTCGCTTTCAATTGTAGCAGAGTCTAGAGACATATACTCCTGACAGTGGCATGCAAAATAACAGGGGGTGGCAGAAGTGTCCAGGAGAGAAAAATAAGATTCACAGAGGATGAAACACAAATTGCCAGTAAGGAAAATGAGGAAGCTATCTTTATAATTTTGTTAGAAAGAGAGATAGTGAATATTTTGGTAAGCAAGAAAAGTTCATATGGGTAGATCTCAAATTTAGATTGCATTAGAATCAAGTGGGGATCTTATTAAAAGATATTAATGTATAAACCCTCTCAGCTCCTAGGCCTACTGAATTAGAGTATGTGGCAGTAGGTATTAGATACCTGTATCAGAAGGAAAGAAGATACCCCACAGGGAACATTAAGCAGTGAAGCCAGTTTCTGGGTGAAAGTCTGGCAATGTTTTCTGCCCATGTCTGTTATGCTTAATAGACATATTATTCGGTCTGTTGTTTCACCTCTCTTGTTGAAAATTGGAAAGATTACAGAGCCCTTCATGTGAATCCTGTCATTTTTTGAGGTAGAACAAAACACAGGGTAGTAAAAGATGGTTTAATATAGAGTCATTCCAGGAGATGCTGCATGCACACACATACATACAAGATTCCATTACAAAATACAGTTACGGAACACTGAACACATACAACACTTAAATACTTTGATGATCCAAACTACACACTAATTTATTTCATATTATGTAGAGTACTACAATTTAAACACCAGCTTATCAGTTTACCTTTGTTTAAACTAGTGTTTCCAATATTTATTTTGCCCTTGGAAACCTCATTTATTCTGCTTGTCTTTAACACAATTTGGAAGATGCTGCCTTTTTTGGAATTTCTATTCTAATAACTTGTTTTAGTCTTTGTTTTCTGATTCATGGGTCTACCATATATTTTATTTTATCAAAACCTTATCTTTAGTAGTTTTTTAAGTGAAATTGTCCAGTTGAATATGCTAAATTGAGAGCCTCAAACTCAAATGCATATGGGATTGAAAAAGAAATAAAATGAGTACATTGAGTTGGCTGTTAGTCAATAGGTGTCTATGGGCAATCGAAAAATTTCTTATTTGCCTATGGGTTTATATAATCTTTTTTTAAACCTTACACCAAAAGCACAAATGTGCTTTCTCTTTTTTTTTTGTTTTGTATCTATATATATCTATCTATTTATTATCTATCATCTATCTATCTATCTCTATCTATCTATCTATCTATCTATCTATCTATCTATCCATCTATCTATCATCTATCCTCTCTCTCTCTCTCTCTCTCTCTCTCTCTCATTTATCTATCATCTAACTAAACTGTTTTTAGTGGGTGGGAAGGGAGGGAAGGTTGGAGAGGAAATAAAAGAAAGCTGCATGACAAGCCTTCCTACATGGAGAAAATATTTTAGGCTTTGGGAGGTAAAGTGTCACCAAAAAAAAATAGAAAACAAGGCGGCTTCTATGAAATGGAGCATTTCCAGCCCTGTCTGACTCAGTGGAAACCAGAGAAATCAACTACTAGCACTTGATTTCTTTTTATTATTTTTGCTGTTTTATTTTGCAAATGGTTCTTTATGTGTCCATCAGCATGTATCTTTGAAGAATGACAGTCGAGAAGAAATTCGCCTCAAAGAAATGTAATCATTATGGCTTTTGTATTCTTGGACCTCTAACTATCATATCTCAGAGTACAAGTTTTCACCATTTTAGTCTAAACTGCTTTGTCCAGTTGGTAACACAGCATGCTGAAAGAAAGCATTTAACTTAAAAATAGTAATGAGTGAATATTCTTAAAACTCTATTGATTTAAAATGATTCCCCTTCATTTAATTTGTCAAAGCCCTTATAAATGTTATTAAAGACTGTTTTAGAGCAATTTTAGGTTCACAGAAAAATACAGAAACTTCTCCTAGATCCATGTCCCTATAGGTACAGCCTCCCTACTATCCCCATAAGAATGGTACTTGCTTTTTAGCAAGGATGAACTTACAATGATATAAATATTCTCTGTGTTCACCTATTAATTCATCCCCAACCTCAACCTCAGGCAACTACTGATCTTTTTACTGTTTCCAGTTTTGCCTTTTCCAGTAATGTTGTATAGATGGAATCACACAGCATGTAGCCTTTTCAGATTGGCTTCTTTTACTCAGCAATATTTATTTAAGTTTTCTCCATGTCTTTGCATAGTTTCTTAATTTTTTAAGAAAATAACAAAATGTCTTCAAAAGTGGCTGTACTATTTTGCATTCCTATTCCACCAGTAGTAAAAGAGAGTTCCTGTTGTTCAATAGCCTCACCAGTATTTGATGTTGTCAATGTTCCAGATTTTGGTCATTCTAATGAGTATGTAGTGGTATCTCATTGTTATTTTTACTTGCATTTCCCTGATGATGTATGATTTGGAATATCTTTTCATATGCTTGTTTGGCATCTGTATATCTTTGGTGACATTGTTCATTTTGTAATCAGGTTATTTTCTTATAGCTGAATTTTAATAGTTCTTTGCATATTTTGGATACAAGTTCTTTATTAGATGTGCCTTCTGCAAATATTTTCTCCTAGTCTCTGACCCATCTTGTCATTCTCTTGACACTGTCCTTCACATAGCAGAAGTTTTTAATTTTAATGAAGTTCAGTTAACCTATATTTCCTTCATGGTTCATGACTTTGGTGTTGCATTGAAAACATTACTGCCATTCTCAAGGCCATTTACGTTTTCTCCTAAGGAGTTTCATAGTTTTGCATTTTACATTTAGGTCTATGATCCATTTGCAATATGACAACACTCTCTAGATGGGAAGAAGAATCTTGAGTCTTAAAGAAGCATCTCGAACACAAAATAACAAGGGTTGTGAAGAGATAAGCAAGGTGCTGTGTAAAAGAGACACTGAGCTATAGTTAAACATATGGCATCACTGGTATTCTGCAATGGGATAATCATTTAAAAATAAGCATAATCAGACTGTTCTAATAACTAGTGATAGTGTTTAAGTAGAATGAGAGTAATTGTGTCCATAGCCCATATTGCCCATATACCCGAGGTTCCTCTCTTTCATTTCCTCTTGCTTTCCCTCTCCTAGCAGATTTTGAAAACCAAAATATATAATGTCCGGGTTATTTTAATGTCTGATACCTAAGTCATGACATACAACAGAGTGAACCATCAAAACATATGTGATATTAATTGTGAAATAATTGTGATATTAATTCAATAGATTATAAAGGAAGCTACTCTGATTATTGAAGATTATTCTCTGCCCCTAAGGTATCACTCTAGCACCAAAAAGAAGGTTATTGGTTCAACTGGGGGAACTATGTGAATAGAGTAGACAGATAATAACACCTGTCACTCTGGGATACCTCTATAATGTCTCCAAAGTGAAAATATCCAAATTTGCCTTCTCTGCACGAGAGTAGGTCTTCAGTCATTGTCCCAGTGTCTTAGACCATTTGGGCTGCTGTAACAAATTGCCATAGACTGGGTGGTTTATAAACAACAGAAATTTATTCCTCTCAGGTCTGAAGACTAAAAGTCCAAAAATCAGAATGCCAGAATGACTGGCTTTTGTTGAAAACCTGCTCATGGGTTATAGACTGCTGATTTCTTATGTCCTCCAACAGCAGAAAGCAAGCAAACAATCTAGCTCTGTGGGTTTTTCTTATAAGGTCATTAAGCCCATTTATGAGGGCTCCATCCTTATGACCTAATTACCTCACAAAGATCCTTCCTCCAAATACCATTATATTAGAGGTTAGGGGTTTCAACATAGGAATTTTAGTAGGACACAGACATACAGTTCATTATACCCAGGGATCCTGGAAAAAAACTGTGAATAGCATATCCATGTTCACATTGAAGAGGTATTATACTTGTTTTAGGGTCTTCAGAGGTCCCTTTTAATAATCAAATGCTTTTTGTCATTTGATTAAAGAATATTTGTTACTCCTTTTATTGTTGCTGTTTCTAGCACAACAGAGTGTGAAAGATCCCATAAACACTGCCCTGGGAGCACAGGGAACAACAAAAATAAAAGTCATAACACCTGGTTTTAGATCTTATATCAGTTATTTTGATCTTAGTAAGAATTAAAACTCTAGATTTATTTTCTGAGTTACCATGCATTTTGTTTATTATTGAAAACACTTCATTAAAAAAAAATGTGTCCCTGAAAATAGAGATTTCACACATCAAAAAGTAGATAGGTGTAATAATTTTTATAATGCAGAAATATAAAAATAATTGTTGGGCTTTGTGAATTAGGAACAAGTATATATTACAATTTTATATTAGGTCCCTCTTGGTTATAATCTGTAAGGAAGATCTGTAAACGCTTTGTCCAATAGCAGCCTAATTTTCATTTTACTTCTTTTTCTTTCTCCTTTTGTTAATGAACTCCTTGAAAAGGAAACAATGGGAAAGAAAAAGATAAAAGAAACCACAGCTCCATCAATTTTCTCATTGCTTCTCATTAGCTAAGAGACCAATGTTAGCGCCTTTGTAATTTTTGTAGTATTGACTGTAGGCTAATTTCAATCATGAAAATAAATGACTCCCTCCATATTTTTTTTTTTGTTTCTTCTGAATAAGAGAATCCTATGGGCTCAAGTATAGTAATGGGTTAAAATATTTAAGCCTCGTACTGATACCCGAAATAATGTTAGAAATCAAAACAGTATTAGATCACTTTGTAATTTGTTTATTGTACTTTGTGTTATGTTTTTAGTTATAAACATGTTCTAAATTATTATATCTTCATAGAAAGGCATGATATAATAACCCTCATTATTCCTAATAATATTTTTAACTTAAAGTATATTTTAACTTAAATTCATGCAGGAAATCATCTTTTTTGGGGAGAGGGGACAAGGACTATACCTGGTATTACTTATTTTATCCCTTCACTCTTTGTTCTTCTGATAAATTATGTTACAATCTTATATCTTTTTTTATAGCAGATAGCCAGGTATTTTTTTATTTCTAATCTGACAACCACTGTATTTTAATAAACAGCTACTAACATTTATTTTACTTATTGATGTATTTGGATTTGTTCAAAACAACTTATTTTGTGTATTCAATTTAATTATTGCCTTACTTTTTTCTCTTTTCTCTTTTATTAAATTTATAACCCATTTGCTATTTCATTCTTACTTTCCAGTAATATATAATTTTATATTTATTTATTTTATTTTAGTGGTTGCTCTTAATTTTTTAGACTACATATGTTACTTAAGAATGTCGAAAGCAATATGCACTTACTCTACCTTATCAAAATAAAGCTGTATGACTGGCTACCCAAAATGGGATCCTTACAAACTTTCTTCCTTGCTGTCTTTCACTATAAAAAATGTTAAAGATAAATGTGTATTCTACAAGCAGCTACTAGATTCACCCACCATTAATCAGGTTTTCTGATTCAGCTGAAATCATTTCAAAGATTTAACGATGCCTCTTCTAAATCACATGCTACATATGGCAACTACTAAACATGCTTTTTTTCTAATTCAATATTAATTACTATTATTATTTTTTATAGTAAATGCTAGTTCCAATTCACCACTAGGTTTAGTAATGTAATTGTTCAGTACTGCTTATAGCATTTCATTACCTCTGTTAGGGGTTATTATTTTTGAGTTCAAACGTAGTTCTTTCCAATAAGGTGTCTATAAGTGGTAAATCCTTACAGTTTTTTCTTTTCTTTTGTCTTCATAAAACAGCATTATTAGTGACATAGTATCTGGCAGAGATAAAGTTTTAATAAAATATTTTTCACATAATAAGTATAAAATATAAATGAGATTTTTAAAAAAACTGACTACCCAATATCACTAGAGAATAAATAAAAGCAGGAACAGTTAAGAAATGCAAGATGCACATTATAATAACTAAAGCAGTAACTAAAAAACAAACAAACAAACAAATAATCAAGTAAGCAAAGAGGTATATATAAAAATAATTAGTTAAATGAAATTCTAAAACAAAAAAAAATACTTAAATATACAAAGGGGTGGGATGGATAAAAGAAAGCCTGAAAACAGTGAAGACATAAATAATAAAACATTTTAGATTTAAAATTGTTTATATCAATAATTGCATTAAATGTTAATATACTAAACACTTCTGTTAAGAATAGAGATTATCAGAACATAATAGTAAAATTCAAAAATGCGCTGCCTACAAACATTTTAAATATAATGACAGAAAATAAAAAGTAAATGGATGTAAAAAATATGTATGTAAATAGAAAATATAAAAAGATAGAAGTGACTGTACTAAAATCAGATATAATAAACTTCAAGGCAAAGTAGTTCATCAAATGCAGAGAGAAAGGTAACTTTAATATTGATAAATAAGCAATTCATGAAGATAACAATTATTACCATTTATGGATAAAACAGAATTTCAACATACATAAAACAAAAAAAATTGGCAGAAAGAAAAAGTTGATGATTTTATCTGTAGGAAATTTTCAATAGTAGGACATTGTAATATTGCTCTCAGCAATTGATGAAAGAATTATATCTTAATATCATATCAATAAATACATAAATAGCTGAAGAACATTATCTATTATTTCCCTTAATTGTGTCTCAAAAAAAATTGAAATCTTATAGAGCAGTGGTCCTCAACTTTTATGGCACCAGGTACCGGTGTTTTTATAAAAGAATCTAATGCCTGATAATCTGAGGTGGAGCTGAGGTGGTGATGCTAGCTCTGGGGAGCCTGCTGCTCATCTCCTGCTATTAAGCCCAGTTCCTAACTTGGTCACCAACTGTTACTAGTGTGCGGCCCAGGAGTTTGGTACAATATCTTCTATTGTCTAAGTATAGCAGAATTAATTATAAAATCAATTATAATAAACCACATAAGAAAATCTAAATATTTTAAAATTAATCAACCAAGTCATAAGTGAAAGAAGAAATCGCAAAAAATTAGAACATGTAGCCAAAGCAGTACTTGAAGAAAAATCCATACATTTAAATATTTATATAAATGAAAAGAGATTCAAAGTTAATGACCTAAGATTTCACTTCAAACGCTAGAAATAGAAGAATAAAGTAAATCTAAAGTAACTGGAAAGAAGTAAATAAAGAGCTTGAGTCAGTGATATTGAAAATATATATATAATAGAGAAGCTTAACAAAACCATGTCAAATAATTCTGATAAAAGTAAAAATCATAAATATCAGAAATAAATGGGTGGTTACTACAGATACTACATATATTAAAAGAATAATATTAAAATATGAACATATTCATGCCAACTTAATAGAAATAAACAAATTTCTTTAAAAATACCACTTGCAAACATTTACACAAAGTGAAACAAAATGTATAAATAGCCTATATTTATTAATTATCAAAACTTATAATTTTTGATAATTTATAATTTATAATTTTTGATAATTTATAATTATCAAAACTTTCCTGCCAATCAAACTCTAGGCCCAGAGGTTTTGCAAGTAAATATATCAGACATTCAAAACAGAAATAACAATTATAAACTATATCCTTCAGAAAAAGACAATGTTTTTCAAATTGTTTTATAAGGCTTACATAACCCTAAGAGCAAAATCTAAGAGATCTCACAAAAAAAGAAATTACAAATGTTTCTCATGAAAAAAGTTGCAAACATGTTTAAAAATATATAAAAACATTCAATCCAATTATAGACAAAAAAAGATAATTCAGTATAACCATTAATGAAAGCAGCTTTACATTCAAAACCATTCAATGTGATTTACCTTATTTTGCAATAAAGAAAAGTTTATGGTCATTTTCACAGATGCAGAAAATACATTTGACAAAATTTAATACCCACTCATGATAAAAGTGCTCAGCAAACTAGATATAGGGGTGTAGAAGAGAATTTCCTCAGTCTTGTCTAGGGCATCTAGGAAAAACAAAACAAAGCAAAACAAAAAAACTATAACTAACTAAATTCATATTAATAGTGAAATATTGAATAATTTCCCCCTAAAATAAAAAACATAGTATGTATGTTCATTAATCCTTCTGTTCTGCATTGTTCTGGAGGATTTAGCTATTGCAATAATTTAAATTAAAAAAAAACATAACAAGTAGAGAAGAGTTGCAAATAGCATTATTTGCTGCTATCTGTTGGCTCTTAAGATAGATATATTCTTGTGTGTTAAGAAATTTTTAAATTTAAGCTCATCTTCAGAGAAGATTCAGGAATTTCTGGGCTTTGAATCTGTGTCACCATAGGTTTTCATTTGCTTATAGTAGAGATCCTAGATTATTCTCTGTTAGACTCAGTTGATATTATTTCCTTGTCTTAAAGACTGAGGTCTAAAGTCTTGATATTTCAAGGGAGAGAGAGAAAACCAGGCAGACAAGCTCATTAGTGGTCTTTTATGGCAATGGACACATTTTTTTCTCACTCATTTTTTAACTAGTTTCATCCAAATACCTCAGTTCTAAACTCTTCTGGGTGTAAAGTTTTGACTTTCATGGCTGTATAGGCATTAATATCTAGGTCCCTAGATGTCCCCAATCACATCTTAGGTCATTAAAACTGTTACCTCTAGATCTAATTGGCTTTGGTTCTGGCATCTGGGAATTTCTTGCTGTTGTTTTATATATATATATATATATATATATATATATATATATATATATATATAATCTTAAGAATGCATTTGAAATTGTTTTTATTACTGTAACTAATGAACCTTTTGAATGTTTGTAGAGGATTTTCAAGATAATTTTGTTTGTTATCTTGCCAAGGCAGAAATATTTTGTTATAATAAACACATTTTAATATTTTAATTTGTAATAACATGTGGAAAATGATTACAATATATTAAGTTAAAAATAAAAAATAAAATTATTTTATAATATCATACATATTTATAATATAGTCATGTAGTATAGTAACAAAAGTAAAAGTGATCATTTTTATTGCTCTATTCAAGCATTATATATTGAGTATGTTCTACATTTACTGTTATATAAATAAGTTATTAAAATTAAAAAAGAAAAGAAAAATTAGCACATATGTAATTATTATGTTGAAAAATACAAATAACTCTCCTAATAAGTTGCAGAATAATCATGTAAAACAAGTTAGTAGAGAAAATTCCTTAGGAAACTCTAGAATATACTTGAAAATTGTTTCATGCATGACATTAAAATTACCAATTACAGAAATTGTGGGTCAATTTCTCTATATATATATTGGTGAAACAATAGACATGACAATTCACACCTTGGCAAATACCAACTTTGCCAACTAACCTTGCTAAAGTGAAGAAGTAATCTAAACAGTATGGGCCCACGTTATTTCTTTTTTTCAACCAAAATTTACACAACCACAGACCCTACATAGTAGAAATGTGACTATTAGATGAGTGTGTCCTTTGCCTTTGCCATTTTCTTTTTCACCTTCTCAACTGCTGAAGAATGACTGATCCAGTAAACCCAGCTCAGATGCAGTGAAATTTGAGGTCATTCAGAAAGGATTAACTTTACATTAAGTTACATCTAACTGATCGGAAGATGGATTTTGTGAGTAATGAGGAGTTATGGAGAATATATGCACAATTAAGTAGGTGACAGAAAATTGAAAATATTACTTTAACTTATAAAGTATAGATTTTTCACAGATTTTTTGATATCGCTTGACATAAACAAATGGTAAAGGCAAAGAAACTTGAAAAAGATAAGAAGATTGAGGAAACAGTGTTTAGAGTGAAGAACTACAGATTTGAATTCTAGTGCTGTAATGACTTGTCCAGAGAAAAAAGCAAAAGCAATAAAAAAACTACTGATAGGAAGTATGGGTAAGATGAATGAGAACATAAATTAATTTTCAAAAAGAGCATGGTTTCAAAGTTATAGAATAAAAAAATAAATACTATATTTGTTCCATCTATAGTTAAAGTGTGATATTTTCAATATCTAATTTTTTACAAAATTTTTTTCTGTGGAAAAATATCATAATTAGCATAAGCTGAATAAACTTTTTTTAATAAAGACTGATACAACATATTATTATTTTCTAATTTATAGTAAAATTTATTGTTGCAAGACACCATTGCCCCAGGCCAGCTATTTTGAAAGAGGAAGACAGGACACTTTTATTCAAACTCTTATTTTTTGACAACTTTAACATGAATCATAAGCTCACAGTAAGTTTACATCTTGCAATAAATCTTCTTTCTCCTTTTGGCTGCAGTTAACATTCTACCAGTAACTTCAATTAGTTGATTGTTTTTATGTATTAATTTTTAAATAAATTTTCTTCAACTAAATTAGACCATGATTAATTTTCTTTCCTTAAATTAGACCATGATTATCTCTGTATCCTAGAGTGGCAGTGGCTTTATAACTAGTCTTTCATTTGTGTCTCACTATTATGTCCATCTTGAGCAGTGCAGTCATATTGACATTCTCAGTATATCTGTGTACAATATAATAGCTCATCATTCACCTAACATTCTGTGAAATTTTGTGTTTCCATTTCTTTGTTCCTGCTGTTTCTTCTATGAAGACACCTTTTTTTTATTTCCATACATCAATTTATGTTCTCATTTTTCAAGACTCAAATGCAAGTGACAATGGACTTGATGGCAAACTCATTTCACTCCAAAATTAAGCTCTCTATATATATTTAAAAAAAAAAAACATTTAAGTGTAGCACCTACTGAGATCAAGATGCTTGAGTTAATGTTCAGATAGCATTTACAACCATAGAGCTAAGATTTTCCACTTTAGGAAGAAGTCTACATTGAAGACAAGAATTTGGAAGTAATTAGCATATACATGACTTTTAGAAATTGTGTAAAACAATAGATACATCGGGCAGACATTAGAGTGTTCAGTAAAGTGTCAGAACCTTTCCACTGTATAAAACAGAAAGTCTAAATTCTTGACTGAGTTGGCCATTCAAAACTTCTAACTTCTGAGCCCCAATTCAGTTTCCAAACTTTTTTACTATTTTCCTTACTTTTTTTTTTTAATTGAACATCTGCATTGGTCAGTAGGATCTTTGTTTTTAGAATATTTTCTGTTCTGAACAGTGTGCATTTTATCATGATGTTCCTTTCCTTGGGGATTTTTATTCAACTCTTTTCTATCTCCATTAATCCTACTCACTTAAGAAATATTTTAGATATTATTTGTCCTATGAGGCTTTCCTAACTTTACCACAATTTCTTCTAAAAGAAAATAGCAATATCATTATCATATTATGAAATTGATCATTTAGAATGTATTCACAGAATTAGATGGGTCTTCATTATTTAGATGATAACTGAAGAAGTATAGGAACTAGTCCAAGCTCACCCAGCTTGAATAAAATTTTTAACACAAGTATGTGTCAGACCTGCACCAGATCTCTTCCACTTCCATTTCATTTTTAGGTCTGCTGAATTGCCACTTTCCATTATTAATTAAATTTTTAAGGACAGTTTTTATCCCACTATCTCAGGTTTAACAACTTAAATTTCCAGTTTGTGAATACTCCATTGTATTTAGCACAATACTTGGAAGAGTGAATATTTAGCAGAGTAACTTCTACATAGTACATATTCAGTGCACTTTAATTCATTTTATTAAATACTCTAGGATCCATATTAAATTTTAGGCTGATTGTAATTCCCTATCAATAATAGCCTTTGCATCACCATTACCTCATCTGCTAAACAATAGAAAAATCTGTATTCCTCCTATTTGTTTTCCTTGTAGCCTACTTTTTTTTTTATGGTAGTAATTACCGTTTTGGAAGCTTTTGAAGTCTAAGCCAAAACCATTTCTGGAAGGTGAAGCATTTTTAGCTAAAAAGTGGAAAATAGGTTTTGAATCTCATCTCTGTGTCAGCATATAGTATTTTAAAACTAATCTATTCAGTTCCATTTTTTCCCATTTTGTCAAACATCAAGGACATTCAGTGAAAGTTCTTTCTTTTTATATTTATTAGCTTCAGAGTTTGCTGAATAGAACAATTTTAAAACTCAGATTATTTCAATACCATGACAAATCTATAAATTTATTACTTATGTTTACAGTGATAACAGCAGGACTTCATGAAGTATTTCATTATAGATTACTTTAAATAAATTATATAACATAGATAAGACAGGTCTTATTAGCTCTATTTTACTGGTCAGAAAACTGAGGCTAAATGAGATTTAGTAACTCACTCAGAAGGTCCAAAGCTAGTAAGCAGAGCTAGATTAGAATTCACTTCTCTTGTTTCCCTTCCCAGTTCTCTTCCTATTACTTCATGGCCTGTCCCCTGTTGGCAAAGCAAGGCCCATTTGAGCTGTGAAATGGAGATAGCCTGTAATTGCTGCCAAGGAGGCATATTGAGTGGGATGTACTGAATCTTTCGGTTGCATCAGGTTCTGCTGTGCATGTATGAATTTTGCCAGAATCAGCTTCTTTCATCAAGATGTTCAATTTCCAGAGATGAAATTTAATAGAATGAAATTTTATATAGTCCATGGTTAGTGGATAGGAAATAAATTAAGAATATTCTGTGTTAGAAAACCTCCACAAAAAATTGAGAACATTTTTATGATCACTACAAGAAAACTTTAATTTGGCAGAATTCAAGTCTTAAGAAATCTTGATTAATGGAATAATTGGGGAGAATAGAAATATGACAGGTATTTATAACTTCTAATTCTTTAATTATTGACTCTCATAAAAGGTTCCCATTTATCTTAGATACATCATATCTTAGATGGCTAGATCAACTGAATGTTATGGAAGCACTTAGGAAGGAACAGGAAGTGCTTAATAATGATTTTCAAGTATTTTGGCTTGGGACCCCAGGAGGATGGTGAAGACAGTCATTAGCTTTATTTAATTTTTTATATTTATTTAATTGGTACAGCAGGTGTTCAAAGTACAATTTTACAGGAAATAGAGGAGGGAAGGCAGTTACAGGAACCATTATAAATGAGTGAATAGCTCAATTCACATATAGGGCTGGAAATGAGAAATTCCAGAATATCTTTTCCTGTCTTTTCATTGTGCAAACTCAGGCACCCTATATCACAGAATAGGAAACACTGAATGCCAATGCTGTCACATTTCCTTTTCTAATTTTTCTGATAAAATCTCTTCTAGCTTTCTATTTGCCTTTTTCCCCCAGCTGTCTCAGCCTACTCCAGCAGGCTTTAGAACTTTTCCAGCTTCTGCATTTTAATGATGAGATTTGGTGGCTGCCATTCTTTCAAGGAACAAATGCTGCAGGATAGCTAACTGCCGAATTAGAGCTCACATCATAGGCTGCTGACAGCAGCAAAACTTGGTGATACAAATATTCTTAGATTCTCTGGTTTCCAATCTCAACAAAAGTCATGTTTGTGTAGGACTTGACTTCAGTATTCAATGATGGAAGGAAAGAGCAGTCAGATAGATAAAAACTTTCATTGTTTTTTTTCTCCCTCCATGAAGTCTTCTCAGGTAGATCAAGGAAGGGCTGACAATTTTGTCTCTGGCTTCTCTCCTTATTTTTTCTCATTTCCCTATTTGAAAAATGTGCTTTCCCCAAACCTGGTCATAATATGTCATCCTCATTTATTTGTGCAACATCAATTCTCATTATACATGTGGGTTTTAACTAACAAAAATGTAATGCTAAGCTCAGGCTGCCTCTGTGGTCACTTGATGTTTACTCATCCAGTGCAAACTAATTTCATAGTTTGTCCAAGAAAAACATTACCAAAAGAGCAAACCTGTAATCAAAACCTTTTTTCAGACATTGAAAAGTTAAATAGAAATTAATAGGTCACAACATTTCTTCTAGAATTATCAGAACCACATCCTCTCTCTACCCATAGAGCTATTTGGGCATATGGCTATTCTTGTTTATGATATCTCAGCTACCCCAAATATTGCAGAAATCTAAAAACTGAAATTTATTAAATATTTCCACATCTTCTCTTACATGTTACTGTTGTTACTGGTAATATACACACACATGCATGCATACACATATATACATACACACATATGTATATACATATAGATTATATACATCTATATGTCTATATATTATAATATCTATGTTTATATATATCTATATATAACATAATATATTAGGTCATAGTCATCATAAATAGAAAGTGAAAACTCTAATCAAATTCATAAAATTCTAAATTAACTGTTTAATCCTCAGTCCAACCATCAGATGCATTATTTAATTATAATTGTACTAAAAGTTATTATTCTAGTGTAAAAGAATCCTCCTATTCTGTTCATTTGACTTTAATTTGGAGAAGAGCACTACATAGTGGAGATAGGAAAGGGACCAGATAGAAGGCGGACTCAGACTGAGAGAGGGCTGCAGCTGGCTCTTTTGGAGGCTCTACTCGCTTCAGCCTGCACCATAAAACCATATTTGGATTTCAGTTTCACTTATCCCATAAGAGTCTGAATGGGCTAAATGATAACCAACACATCTTTCAGCTGTACTATGATTTTTTTAAACCATACAAATCATCACTGTTGCTACCTCTGTGTTGTGAGCAAATTAAAAATAATTTTAAAAACTAGAAGCACCAGCTGTCCTGTAAGTTCTAAAGGGTTTTCCTTGGTGAAGATTTAGTGGTACAGGCTCCCACTGGCTAGGCTGCAGTATACATGACTTTTTAGAAGTCAGTGGATAATATTCTTATACAGATATAATCCTAATTTCCATAAACTGTATTGGGAATATTAATACATTCTTTCTTACTTGTTAGAAAGCAGATAATGAAAGGGTCTCATAAGATAATTTCTCTTTTAAAAGTAATGATATAATGAATATACTTCCTAAAATCACCAGTTACAAGCTAAATGCAAAAAACTACCTTATTTGCTCACAAGGTTCCTGTATTATCAATGCTGAACTCACTATATTTAAAGCTCTTAGAGGAATCTTATGCACAAAATATGATCCATAAAACCAAATTCTATTCTACCTTATTCAATCTCAAAGGTCATGGTTGAGACTTCCTTTTCCATAATCACTGTTTTCCAGAATGACACACCTGCTCCATGCTACTGCAAGACACAGTCTGCATTGAAAACACACACACACACACACACACACACACACACACACACACACACAGAACAAAAAGACAAACAACTGGATAACAACTCTGGGATTTATAAATGCATCCTCATCATGACACCCTGCCACCAGAGGTACTGACAGAAGAGATAACCCAGCTGGTATGACGTACTTTCCAAAGTCATAACCTTAATGCATCCCAATGGAGAAAATGAAAAGAGATTTATTATTAGTTCTGAGCTAATGCTTTGAGATCAATGAGCAAAATGCCATGAGGTTGTAGCCAAGGCCATATATGCTGTCCAAGAAAAAAATAAAAGAACTAGGGGGAAGTGCCTGCAATATACAAAGGAAATACAGGGGAGAATAAAACCTCTTTTGTTAGAAAACCATCCCTCACGACCAAGAGCATTGCTCCACCATCTGTTCTCCGTACTGTGGTCTCACAGTGCAAATGCTTGTCATGTGCAACAAGCAAATGAAGCATTAGAAAGAGCGAACATTTCTGAGATAATTCTCCTTATATCAAGTAGATTGGTCAAGAATCTGCAAGCCTCTATTTTATTGCATGCCCACAAGTATCATATCTGTAAGGACAAACTCTCAACAGAGCAGCATCCTACTGCTGAGAGTAAAAAGGATAGGAACTTTGGCCCTGCTGGAAGGTGGCAAGACAAAGACAAAGTGACAGAAAAGAGATAAAGAAGCTCAGTGAAAATATATTAAATATATAACATTCCTATTCACCTTGCTGTGAGATTGGGTTTGCATTTTCATTACTAGCTGGTATTCCTAAAAAATCCTTCCACCTTTGGGGGAACTGTTGTAAAAGATTTGTAGCAGTGGTTAATGATAAAAATGTCTTGGGGAGCAGAAATGTGACTGTCAGGTGCAAGTTCATACAGCAGCAAGTTGAGTGGGCAAGAGAAAAGTTAGAACAAGGGAAGAGATGGTAGGTTCCCAAATGTAAAGGTCAGGCCTGCAGGAGTGCGGCATCTGAGAACACAGAAAAGCTAAGACGCTAGAACCAGATTTAGACATATTGTCAATTGCCAGTGGAAAGTCAGGGCTTCAGGGCAAAGATTTCCAGGAATAAAAACAGGAAATTTACCAAAACTGAGGAAGCAGAGAGGTACTATAAAGAGAAGGAAGGATGCAGTCACTAAGAAAGAACTAAGTAACTAATGTGAGTCTGTCACCTCCTTTTATTTTCCTGCTACCCTCTTGAGAGGCTACCTTGAGCAAGATAGGCCAGGAGATGGTAGCTGGAGACTGGTAGCTTATGTCAACTCAAACTAGCTGGCCTGACAGCAAGCACAGTTGCAGATAGTGATAAATTGCAGGTGTCTACCCACAAAGACAGTCACACAATGCAGTATTTTAAAACATAAAAGCCACATTCTAATATCAGATTTCAAATATGCAAGGGAAAACTTCCATAGTGGTTAAGTTTATGAATAAAGTCAGATATGAATTTGAATCCTCATTCACTCTAAGGAAGACTGTGATCTCAAGCAATTCACTGAATCTATATTTAATAAATATGTCATAGAGATACTTAAAAATTCTATGAAATACTTTGCGTGAATTTCCTAGCATAGTACCAAAAAGTTCATTGGCTCAAATATCTTAACTATTGGACCAGCTGTGTGGCAAGCACCAAGGATTTGGAACAGAATACATAGAAACCCCAGCCTACACAGTGCTTAGCACTAAATAAACATTCAGTCATTATTTAATGCACCATTTCAATTATTATTATTATTCAAATTATTTTTGTTCTATAGCTGTGATGAAAACTGACCAGTTTTACCCAGTTGTAGCCAAACAAATAAAAAGATGATTCAAACAATAAAGAACATTGTATATTGACTTATAAGGAAGGAAGGGAGAAAAGGAGAGATGGATTGTAGAATGTACCCTCCCCATCTTACACACACATCCACACTCACTCATACTGGGACAATTTAGACATGTCAAAAGAATGAAACATCAATAAGTTAATTCAAATTAAGTACTCTTAGAATCACAATATTATTAAATATTGGTTCAGGGGTTCTAGTAAATATAAGTAAAAAAAATGAAATAACTGATATATCATTGAAAAATCTATACACATATTTATTTTGATAATATAATTGAAATTTTTGTCTTAAAGTGCTAATATTGAGAGATAAATGTGGGCAGATTGATGGATATGTATATAAAAATTAATAATTTTCTCTATTATATATATAAAATATTCCTGTTATGATTTGAAAACCACTTATTAAAAACATAAGAACAAACACAGAGACTGAACCATGATGCTTTTATTCGGTATAAAACAAGAACTAAATAGAAATTTATGACATGTTCTTTGGTAAGTTTACAATTATCAAAAAGTAAATTTACCCCAAATTAATATAAAAAACATTTTATTTCACCATGGAAAAATGTTACCAAAATTCCCAGTGTAATCAAGAAAAGTAGAAAATGAAAAATAGTTATCTGAATTTAGAGCACACTACAAAGACACTATGATCTAATCAGTATGACACTGCCATAAGAATGGAAACTGTTTGTTATCAGTATAACACAGAGGTTGGCAGTCTGTGGCCATGAGTCAGTTCCTACCTTCTACCAGTTTTCATATAGCTTCCACATTTTTAAATAATTTTTAAAAATTACAAAACAAGAATGACATTTTATGATGTGAAAATTATGAGAAATTTAAATTTTGGTGTCTATGAGTACAGTTTTATTGGAACACAGTATGCTCATTTATTTGCATGTTTTTTAAGGCTTATTTTGTAATCCAACAGCATAATTGAGGAGTTATGAAGGAGGCCATCTAAGCGCACACAGAATAAATTATTTAGTATCTGGGGTATTACAAAAAAAGTTTGATGACCTTTGGTATAACATATTATAGTTCTGTGTGTGTATGTGTATGTTGTGTGTGTATACATGTATATACACATATATACACATATGTATATATAAACTTTCTAAAAAAGTGCACATGAGAAACTGAAAAATAACATAGATACTATTTAACTATACAAATGGAAATATTTTTGTAAAAGATTAAAAAGTCTTACTAGATCCACCACAAATTTAGGGGAGACATTGCAAATAAGGATGAGACAAAAGGTTAATACCTAACATATAGCTCACTCTTACTACTGTCAGAATAACAACAAATAATACAAGGATAAAATTCATAAAGGAGCAAATCCAAATGGCAAAACAAAAACTCAGTACCATGGTAGCTAGGGAAATGCAAATAAAAATGTGTTATTACTTTACAACTATCAAACTGGGAAACATTTCAAAAGAGCATTAGCACTTATTGCAGGTGGAGAAAATGGCTTATGGATATTTAAATTTAAAAAGCCTTTTTGGAAAGCAATCCAGGTGAGTATACAGAACACTTAAAAAAATAGACTCATCAATCCTAATCTTGAGAATCTTAATAATAATAAAAATAGGTCATAGGAATATGTGTCTTAAGTTTTTGTATTGCAAAATTATATATGCAGAAAAATAGGTTAAAAAATCAATAGGTATGATTGGATAAATTATGGTACATTTCTACTATGGAATATCAGGCAGCCATTATTTGCAGTCAGCATATAGAAAAGAATGGGTTGGTGAAGATACATAGTGTTAATATTATTTATCTGAAGAATGAGATGAAAAATGTCAAGGAAGAGATGGGGAGGGGAAGAAAAATCTTAAAAGGGTAATAAACAACAAAAAAGATTGCCTGATATACCCCTGTATGTCATGATTACCTTGATGAATTTGTGAATATATATGTATATGAATGAAGAAATTTCAGAAATATTTTTGATATAATTTTGTTTCTGTGTAGCTTCACATTTTTAAATAGCCTTAACTTTGTATATTTTATCAATGTTTTTGATCCATTGTTACATTTGTATCCATGTCAAATATTTTTTACACTATGAAATTATCTACTTTATGATATTTATATTTCTATTCTTGCTTTTTAAAGATCTCATTTAATATTTACTTAACTATTTACCCTCATACAACCTTTTTGTTGTTGTTGCATGTTTTAGTTTTTATTGTGATCAAATGTTTAATTGATGACTCTTTATTCACGTAAATTAAATTTTCTTCACTTTTTCACCATTGTGATTGTACTTGTCTCCATTAACATACATTGATGCTAATGATCATTTTTTCTTTATGTACAGACCATGTTTGGTACAAAATACTTAATTTATTTTCATTAGTAATGGTCACTTCATCCTCCTCCTCCTTTCTTTTTTCTTTTTCTGGAGACCCAAATCAACATGGGCTACATCTCAATTATCTAGTGATCCATATTCAGTATACATTCTGCCATATTTTTTTAGATTTTATGTTTATTTCTTCTTCTTTCTGACTGTTTTTCCAAAGCTAGCCTTAGTATTACTGACTTTATTTTATGTAATGCATATGTCTTTCACTTATATCTCGCACTGAGAATTAAATTCAGATACTTTGTTATTCACTGTCCTACATCACATCTTTTATTGATTGGTTCTCTGTTATGAAAGCAATGCCCTCCTGTTTATAGAAAATATACATTAGACATTTATCTTCCTTTTCAGATTTATAAAAGGTATCTGTTTTAATATTATAAATTCCCTCGACATTTTTAGCATTTTCTTATAATTAAATTTTTTGTAAGCTCTATACTGACTTTTTTCTCTTTCACAAAAAAAAAAAAAAGAGAGAGAGAGAGAGAAAGAAAGAGAGAGAGAGATCTCTAGCCAGGCACATGTTGGAGAGCAGTCACAGGCAATGATTACTTTCAGTCCTGGCAGCCTAAGCACCAGCAGAGGCAACAGGCAATCAAATTTCTGAACCTGGAGGCTAGAAAGATATGCCAAGCACAGTTCTTGGCACACTGAAAATTTTTCCCTAAGGTAGAAGCAATATTTACTTTTAGGTACAAATTCCCACTTCAATTTTTCTGGCTCATTTTGGTATGAGCCTGGAGGAGAAAAATCCATTATGAGTGAAACTCTGATTTCTGTTGACAGAGCAGTTAATACCCAAATATAACAAACCTTCTTAATGAATCAAAGCTTCTGGAATATGGTGGAAAAGATATTTTTCTTCCTTTTTAAGTGTAGAATATAGATCTGACCAGAGGCAAATCATATTGATTGGGCAGTTAAAAAACGTGAGCAGTCATACTAATCTGTAAGGACTGTTTCTTATATTGTACTTACAAAATGGAAATGAAGAAACAAATTCCCTAAAGGATCTAATTCTGAACCCCAGCCCACTGGAAAGAAAGATTTTAACAATCCTCAACAGAGTACGTTGCAGTTGTTGCATTAGGAGTGTTTTTTTTCTATGGGCCCAGAAAGTCCAGATGGCTTCTAAAGTCATATTGGACTCTTTCATTTTATAATTTCTTCCTTTTCCCCTTTCCTCTGTTTTCCCCTCTATTCTCCTTTCCCTTCCACTTTCTCTTTTCTTCTTATTATTTATATTAAAACGTTTCTTCCTAAATAGCCACAAGATAGGATTAGAGTAAATTAGTAAGGCAATCTGATTGGAGCAGTATATTGTATTTCTACAGTATGAATATGGAAAAAATTCCGTCTCCTAAAAGACCAAAATAAATGGAAATGGATGGAGGCAGAAAAAAATGGAGTTCTAAGGGTGGATTTTTAAATATATTACTCTTTTTAAATTATTTTATCTTTTCACTATAAAAATACTATGTTATTTTATTCAATTTGGAATATACAAGAAAGCCTACAGATAATGGAAAAAAATTACTTCATATCTTACCACCTTGAAATAACCATTGTGAAAATATAAGCGTATTTTTATAGTATTATTATTTTTTAACTCTGTGAGTTTAAAATGAAATTGGGGTCATTCCTGATATACTTATGAGTAACTTTCTTATTTATATTTAACAATATATTACAAACTTTTTATATTTATTTTTACATTTAAAAATACTTTTAGTGCTTTCATATAAATGTTCATTTAAAACCAACCCTCTCTTATCAAGTTTTTAGGTTCTTTCTGTTTTTTTTTCACTATTATAAATAACACTGATACAATTTTGTATAAAAATATTTTTGCACAGTGCTGATTGTTTTCTGAAGTTAAATAATGAAAAGTAGCCTTTTAAGAGAAACTGGTTTTCAAGAATTTTACTTTTCCTTTAAAATCAAATATATGCTAATGTACTTCAAGGTTTTAAACAGACTTAAAAATAATAATTTTTAAAAGTTAAGTAAAACACAAAAACTGTCCCTAGACACACACACACATACACACACACACATGCACACATTTGGTTTGCATTTAAGACTAAAGCATAAATTAACCACCATAAGAGCCAAAAAGTTTTTTTTTGTTTGTTTGTTTGTTTTTTTTTTAGGTGAAAGGTAAATTACCAAGCCTGTGTCTGGTGGAATTCCGTCAATAATTACATTCAGAATATTCTCTATTATGTGGCCTTTTCTATGTTCTGGTTTGTAGTCTTCACAATGTTCTACACCTAATTTGTCTATGTTTTCCACTTCAAATGTTAAAAAATCCTAGACCTCTCTCTTAACAAACTTGCACTAAAAATACTCATGGGACCAACCATTTAAACAAGTCTCCTATAATGGAATATGTTTTTTTCTGAATTTACAATAGTACTCATAATTTAATAAGAAAGAACATAACAAGCATTATATTATTCATCTTTACTATAGTGCAAATAGACTTGCTTCCCAATATGGAACATAAGAATGCATTTGAAAGAATCTATAATATACTTGCTATGTAGCAGCAAATATTTATATGAGTTGAAGCTTAATGAAATTTTCAGGTGAAAAAGGTATGCTAGCATATAATCTCTAACTTCTCTGCAAAGGCATTTAGAAAGAGATAGAACTGCATATTTCTAACCATGGTATTTATCCTGATTAAAACAAATCCATATGTAACTTAGAATTGACCTAATGGAAGTCAATGTCTTGAAGCAGTGTGAAATTGGATATTTTGGTACATGTGAAGATAATAAAATTAAGGTTGAAAGAAATAGGTTGTATTTCTTTTAATTCTTCATGTTATAGTTGCAATAAGTGTTTCAGGAAAGAAATTAAAAAAAGATAAAAAGAAGAAAGAAAAAAGGATGATGGCAGAAAAAGAAAAAGAAAAAGAAAGGAAGAAAGAATAAAGGATGGGAGATTATATTTAATTGTTTGCTAATATATGAAATAATATTGAATAAATTAATAGTTTATTTCTTAATCATACAGCTTATGTCTTCAACTTCTTTACTGCATTAAGTGGGTTTTTGTTTCTTTCTTTCCCATGTGGACCTTGGAGTAAAGAATGGAATAAGGTCATGCCTAGATGCAAAAGATTATTAAGATGTTTTCCTCATTTTTCAAATTCATTGATTAAAAATAACCTTTTCCCATTGACTATAAGATATATACATGTCACAGTTAGCATAAATCAGATGCATATTTTCTGGTAGTAATTGATCATGTGTCTGGAATCCATTGGACAAAAGTCTACAAGGTGAGTGGTTTGGAAAAAAATTTCAAGGCACTTTAGCACACCAGTGGTCAGCTATTCAATAGAGTAAACTGAGAGGCAGCAGAATTCTCTTGTGTCAGCCATGAATTTTCCCATTAATTTATATCTCTTTACACCATATTCTTTCTAACTCACATCTGTGCTAAGGCTCCTATGTGTTTATTTATCATGACAACATAAGTAAATGAACATTTAAAAAAAAAGAGAAAACAATAATATTCTTCTTTCTTGATCTTTTGAAAAAAGGTTATTTTTTATAAAATAAAATGGTCTGTCAAAAATATTTTTTGAATAATTATATTTCATGCATGAAGTAAAAAACAGAAATATTAATTAATCATCTTTTTGTATGCTCGGGTAAAAGCTTTTTGCAAAATTTTGTTTAATCAACATTTCCCCCCAAAATTTAAATTTTTAAAAGTAGAATGTAAATACACATACTTAAGGTGTTTTGCTTATTTGTGTGTATGTGTGTGTGTGTGTGTGTGTGTACATATATATTTCTATGTACATACTATCTCTGTATGAAAGATATTGATAGTTTGATTCTATCACTTTCTATACTGTAATCACATATTTGAGATAACAGAAACTGGAGTTTCTACAAACTTTTACAGCTTACTATAAGCTGTCAAATCAACTCAGTGAAACACTGCATTCAATTTACTGACTGTCATCGCAAACTTTAGTAAAGTCATATCGGAGGTCAGGTACATTTTCAGCTTCAGTCTTGACCTCACAGATCTCAAGGTCTTATCAGTGTGATATGAACTTGACTATTTTTTCATAAGAAGAGAGACAGGACATGTAATATTTAAGTCCCCAGACCTACCTGACCAAGTACATGACAACATTTTCAACTAAGTCTTAAGGTATGAACAAAAAGTAACTGGAATATTTGACTAATGTAACTTATCTTATAAATGCAACATCTATAGTTACCTTCCCTGGGAATCTTGGCTTATAGGAACAAGGGGCAGAACAGATTTCATATTCAGAAAAGCACAGTAATCAACATTCTTATAAAATGTGGAACTGCAAATAAGTAAGATAGAAAAGAAACTAACATTTTATTTGAGTCTCTTTTTCACTATAATATGTATTTATGTATGTTAGTATGGATATGGCAATAGGAAGAATCACTATTTTGAATTTATTTGTTCTACAATAAACCCCAGGTAAATATAGAAATGTTGTCAGCCAATATTTTGGGGATAGGAGTTAGTTGGTTTACCAAAAAGTTGACTTTCATTTAATATACAAATATGTATTTATTTATGAATAATTTGTCTTTCTTTGGGCTCATGGATTAGTTTTACTGAGTCTTATATCTTCTTTCTTACTATCACATCCAGAATTGAATTATCCATATGTTTAAATTTTGGCTTTGAAAGGCTAACTAGCCATATGCCTCAAATTTATTTCTGGCACACGATGAAATGTACAATGAATAATCAAGTGATTGTATAAGTTATCATTTACATAATTTACACAGTGATAATAGAAGTTTATGGAACCTATTGCATATCTGTATCTAACTCTGTTAGTAGAGAAAAAAGGAATGTAATTTAAATTTATTGTCAATCTCTGAATAACTATTTTTAAATATACTGAAATATTGTAGTGAAATCTCCAATTTTTAAAAAAGGAAGAACATGATATACACTAAATAATCTTACTCCTTCAGCAGCCTCAATTGAAAGTGATCAGTCATTTATAATTGTCATCTAAAATCTGTGACTGCTGAAAAATGTATTATGCCTTGTGACAAAGATTCAAACTTAAAATTTAAGTTAAAAATTTTTTTAAAGTGTAGTAATAACATATTCTTTATACAATTTTAGATTTATTTTTATGTTCTAAAATGGTGTTGATATCTGGGTTTGGTCAAATTTTAATTTTAATATTAAAAATTCAACCATTTGTTTTTTAACCAAAATGTGTATTGACTGCGTGTTGAAAAATAGGTATCTCACTCAGAACATCAAAATAGAACTAATAACTTTCAAAGAAAACACTCCTAGCTCTGCTTCAAAAGTGTATCCTGAAATCTGCAGAAGTCTGTGTTTGCTTTATATTATAGTTCTGATAAAGTCATCATTGCCTTTTTCCTGGACATGGAGAAGAAAGTTCTAAGAGGATGAGCTCTGAAATTTTCTTTGTGCCCCTTTAAAACCTCTTCTCAGTAAGAAATGATCTTTTAAATCATATCACATAGATCCCATCAAATTCTTGTAATGGTTCCCCAGTACATTCTTAAAAAAAATAAAATCTAAATTTTTTACTCTGACCTACAAAAGCTCCTTGAGCCACCTATAGCCTACTTTCAAGGATTTGAACATTTCTCTACTACTCACTCTTTTAGCTCTTTTACTCACATGCATTCCCACCCTACTCCTAAGTTTGTTCTTGTCTTAGAAACTTGTTCTTTATTCTGCTTGGAACTTTTGACCCACAAATTTTTATAGCTTGGTTCTTCACAGTCAGGTCTCAGCTCTAACTTATCTCTTTTGAAAGGCTCATTATGTCAATCTAAGAGTTCTTAGTCATTTACAAGTTACATATTCTTTTGACAGTGATGTGTGCTATAAACTCTTTCCCTCCAAAATTTGAATATTCATAGCCACACAATTTTTTATACTATTTCTAGGAGTTCACAGAACCTATTAAGTATATATATATATATATACATACTTAGAAGTCCAAGTACCCGAGATTAAGAATACTAGATTTCTCCAATTCTTAAAACCAACACTTTATCATTTTTTGAGGAGTTATCATTTTCTAAAAATACATTTTAATCTATTTATTGGCCTATATAACATCTATTTTTTTTCCTCTTAAGTGTAAGTTTTTATGAGAAGAGGCAAGAGGCTTTTCTTGTCTTTTTGGTTCACTAAACTCCCAAAACCTGAAATAGTGCCTAAATTTGAGTTGGCATTCAATAAATATCTGTTGGATAAATGAATAAATGATTGAATCTTTGTTGTTATATCAATTGAGGAAGAGGATAAATGCATAATAAAGTAGTATGATCTATTTACAGCAAGTGTGTTGATTTTTTTGTATGTCCCAGGTTCAAGAAAATTTCTGTCTTTCCTTCCGGAAACTACACTGGCATCTGCTTCTGGTACTTGAGACTGACTATACATCAAGTGTCCTATATATGGAGTTAAGAAGTTAAAGACCCAAATACACCAATAGATTAAAAAAATACTTCTAACAGTATTTCTGAGACCTGACCATCTTCTGGGAGCAGATTGGTTTGGAGAAAATGGAGAGTGGCCAAAGGAAAAGAAATCAAAGCCTGTGAGCTAGATTGATTGGAGAATATCTCAGATGGCTTTGAGGTAATTTGAAGGTAGTTTATTATATTGAGTTAAAAATACAGTATTTGTATGTTAGAAATATAAGTTTAATTTTAAACCTTGCCATTTACCAGTTGTGTGACTTTGGGTAATTTGATTCGATCGTCAAAATACACAGCGTTTTGCTGATTTTCTAATAACTATATTTGACACATTTCCCCCTTTTCCAAAGAAGGCTAGACAGTCAGCATTTTATGGCACTAAGAATGTGACCATGAATGCCTGGATGTTCCCATTCTAAAGAGGGACATAAGTTATAAAGTGAAACAAACAAATAAATTAATTAATAAATAAAACTTTGATAAAAAAAAAGAGTAGTAAAAAAGTCCTCAATCTGCCTTAAATGAATAGTTACCTTAACATTAGGAAGAATTTGAGATATAAATAAACTATAGGTAAACTTTCTTCTTTAATAATATACCATCAGTTTAATCTTATTTGTTTAAATATCATCTCACTTCTTTGTATTAAGAAAGATTCTAGTTGAGTGTAATTTGTTTAATATTTTTACTAGGCTTATATACTCTGATGAGTGAATAAAATAATCTCACACATTAATTTCTCTCTTCTCCACCTGCCCCCTTATCAGCTTGTATGTTAGAAAAACAGTTGCTCTGCTAGCTACTCTTACTCTTCCTACTTCTCTTCTCCTTCATTTCTTTCCTTACCCTGCACTCTTCTTAGCCACATGCATCAATCTTCTTAGAAAATTATACAGAGGAGATAACTCAGAATGGCAAGCGACTGGGACAGAAGATCACATAGATGCAATAATTGGAAAGAATATGAAGTACGTAATAAAATTGAGGGCTGACATGAAAAGAGGAAGTCCGTTTGCCCACATCATTCTAAAAAGTAAAACTAGAACCAAAGAACTATGAGGCAGATGTGGGCTTATGTTCTGAATTCTGTATATAGCTAACATATTACTGAATTATGCACTTGAAACCTATATAATTTTATTAACCAATACTACCCCAATAAATATAATTTTAAAAAGTTATACAACTATTAATTATGCTGCCTAGTAAGAAAAGAGATTCTCTGTCATGTAATTTAGTAAAGGTGAGTATGCCAGGGATTTAAAATATCAATATCCTGGGCATTAATTCTAGTTGCTTCAGTTATACTGAGTTATTCAATGCCACTCTTGTGATTTAAATAAACAAACAAACAAAGCTTTAATGCAATAATTGTCCATAGGATTTTTCTGGTTATGGTGGCCATTGATTTGTTTGCTCTCTCACTCTTTCTTCTATCCAGTTCTGATACAAAACAATCACCTTAGTTATCAGTGTGGGCACATGACGCAAACTTAACAAATATAGATCTCTCATTATCGTGGCAAAGTGATTGGTCTAGGTAGCACTAAGCAGATTCTTTTCCTACAATATATATAAAGATAATGAGAAGAAGAAGCCTTCTCTTTCCACTGTAGTTGCTAAGTTAAATGACCTTATCTATGAGTATCCAGTAGTCATTTTCCCGAGTTAAATATAGAAAAAGCATGTGTAGTACAAAAACATGTAACTAAACATAAAGGCCAAACTGAAACGTTAAAAATGTTAGAGTTCCAAAAATATTGTTAGGTTCTTTTGGATTCTGTCATGTCTCTTGTCATGTTTCATTCCTATGCTGCCAGATTATGCCATTCAATAAATGTCCCCCAAAGAATCTGTAATGTAAGAATTAAACCTGATCTTGTAAAGCTATGCATACTAGGCATATCGGACTATTGATACTTGGCATTCATACTATATCTGATATACGATTACCTCCAGGAGGTAATTCGGGGGTATTTCAAAAAAAAAAGACATATTGCATATGGCTTTTCTACCTACCCTGTCTTCACAGTTTTAGATCTCTGATAAGGGCACAAGAAATATTTCACTTCTGTGAATCAGTCATCTGTATCTAATTAGAATTTTTAAGGGGATTATCTTAGATATTTTTACTGATATTCCCCTAATGAGAAAAGAAAGTGAACTCAAACCCTAGAAGTCTGGGGCTTAGTCTGATACTGCTGCCACTAATGCAGTATTTCCTTAAAATCTTATCTTTTATTTATTTTTTCTTAATCGTCAAATTTTTCACAAAAATGCATGATAGATCAATTTTTATCTTAACATAAGATGTTTCCAAGTTTCAGCTATTTCCAGAAATCATTCAGTAAAAATAATACACTTGGAAAAAAAAACTATTTATAATGTGGGGTTGCATTACCTTTAGGCATACAACATTACAGCTCTAAGAGTACCATATTTGAGAAAAGTTAATTATCAAAACCTGTTGGTATAACAAAAAGTAAAAATTAATCTCCTATGAGTTCTGGGAAGAAAATAAATACTTAGATTTATCTTAGATTTCCAACTGTCCTGTACTTTACACCAAATCTAGCTTATTTTGGACAACTTGCTCTTAATATTTAAAATAAATATGGTATTGGCTATCCATAAAAATGTTATTGTCAGTCTTTATAATAAGGTTGCTTAAAATACTCATTACAAATAATGAATTAGATTCTAAAAACAAACAAAAAAATCCTGACTTAATTTTCTTAAACCTACAGATTCTAACTTTGCAAGTTTATTTTGGTATCTGCTTGACTTGCTTTGAGAAGCCTAATTGCCAAGGGAATTGGATGGAACAAGCATGAGAAGTGGTTGCTTTTACCAAGTGGTACCATGGGAAGAATTAGATTGAAATTTAAAATGTGACATAAATTATTCACCATGATGTTAACATTTTAAACAGACTCTTTTCACATCTCTTATTGAATTGGGATTCACAATAATCCTCTGAGGTAGATAAGACTAGTATCATTATCCCCATTCTACAGATGAGGATATTTTTGTCCTTGTAATTGGAATGAGTTACCCAAAGTTAGGCAATATTTAATCAGGAGATAAACCCTCTAGTCCTCTCTCTCTATCTGGGCTCTACCTATATAATATTTTTTCAGCCTTATATTAAGAAAAGAGACTTTATACTTACTAACATTGTGGAACTGAGAGAGAAGAGTACATTTTGATATCACAGAATAACCAAACTGGTATATCATAGATCTTGGCACATGTATTGAACTTTTCTGTTACACACACACACACACACACACACACACACACACACACACACACATCCATAAGGCATCAATTATATTTTATAATGGGTACATATTTTATAATGGATTTCCTAAAACAATTCTCAAATATAGAAGACTCAATTCTCAGTCTAACATTTTAGGAGGATTATTTCATCATCATTGTTTTTTTCTCTTTTTCCATTCAAATCATTAGCAGTATCTTCTGGCTTTACCTTCAGCATGATCTGAATCTAAAAATTTCTGCATCCAACACCTTGACCTAAATTACCTTTATCTCTCATCTGAGTCATTTTCCTTTTTTCCCTCCTTCTATATTCTAGACATATATTCTATAATCTAACTTTGTACAAATCATCTTCTACACCTGTGAATTAAATTGTCCTACTCTTCTGCTCAATAATTTTCAGTGGCTTCTCATTACATTTTGAATAAAATCTACATTCCTTGCTATGGCAAAAACTATTAATTGTCTTCCATTAACAATCACTCTCCTTCCTCTCACCCTTTTTTAAATAATATAAATATCTAAAATTTTAGATAGCTACATTCTCTAATTCCCTTGGTGGTCTAGTGTGGGTACCAATGTGTACAATTTAGAAATCACTCTGTTAAACAGAATATGTTTTTCTCTTACCATTAGCTAAAACACTGACATAGTGCATTAGGATATCACTCAAGGACAGGACAACAAGTGACAAAGGACTAGATGACCTAAGAGAAGGGTCAATCAAGAGCACTCTACTGCTCACCTCTAGAACATGAAGTAAAGGAGAAACAAATGTCTGCCATGTCTGAGCTATTGCATTTTGGGTTTCCTGATTATAGCAGTTTAGCCTGTACTCGCTAATGTCATTACTAGAGTCTACAGATGATGCACAATCTTGATCTAGCCTATAGCTATGATTTCAGCTTTATATCCTCTTCACAGTGAACCTTAGCTATGATATACTTGCTATGCTTTGAGCAGCCTGTATGACTTTTTCGCTTATTCTTTTTCCACCTGAAATGGTCGTTCCCCCAACTCTCACTTGGCTTTACTCCTTATTTTATCAAGACCTGTGTTGAAATACTGCCTTCATAAAGAGGCCTGTCCTGACTAATTAGTCTATATAGCCTCATCTTTCTACCATTGAGTATTTTCTCCAATCTACTTTATTTTTCTTGAAAACACTTCCCACTGTTTTAAATTATATTACATATCCATGTACTCTTTTCTCCATTAAGAAAATGCTCTATAATAAGTAAGGATTTTATTTTGTTCATACTTGTATTGTTCAGGATCTACAACAGTATTCAGTTTAAGAAGTTCCTTTCATTTCTCTTTTGACTAAATTACTGAGCAGGGTTATGCCCAGCTTACTGTGGAGATAGAGATGAATGGGAAGATAAAAAAAAACATAGAGAGCTGAAACCTAGAATGAGAACTGCAGCAGTCATAGCTGTTGAGATAATCAGATATCCTTCACTGAATATTGAGATGTGTTAGATCCTCCATTAAGTCTTTTGCACTGTGTGAGAGAATCCTACCCTCATTTCTATATTACCAATAAGTTAACTGACATTTGGTGAAATTAATAACTTGACCTACGTCAAATAGCTAATTATAACTGGCATAGAAGGAACAAGAATATATGCCTCTCAAGGCTTCATCCTTTTCTCTTAATTAAGATATTTTCTGTCAATCAGATATCTTCTTAAACAGAAAAAAAAAGAGTTATTATTCTCTTGATAAATCAACACTAAAATATCCAGGGTTTGTGGTCTGGTATAATGACCCCCACACTAATATTTTCTCCATTCTACAGAGAGGCAACTGGGTCATGAAACTGTGTCTTTTTGGGACAGGGAAGGGTGTGAGGGTCTTGGGATCAAATTTTAAAAAGTACTTTTGCATGAGTACATACTAGAGATTGCTTATGTAAACTATTTTTGAGAGATTCAAAATTACGTGAACTATGTGTGAAGGGGAGAGTTAACCATGTACATGGAATTTAGAGTGAGAAGATAGGGAAACTATCCAGGCACAGATTGACCTCTGGGTGTAAGGTCAGTTACTTACCTGAAGATTTCCACTTGCACAATTAAAAGTGGGAGCCTAAAGGAGGTCTGAGAGGACATCTGAAGTTCAATAACAGAGGCATTGGTACTAAACAGAGGAAATGTCTTGCCCTGATGTTCTAAGAAAAACCCAATTTCCAATACTTCAGTTAAAATTAGCCCAGATTAGTATCTGGCTGAGAGCCTTTAAAACCAGTGGTACATATTTTTGCACCCTTCCTAACTAGAGAATTATGAGCATTAGACATACATTTTATGTCACCTGCCACTGTGGCCTCTATCATGCTACCTTTCCTGATGTCAATAAAAGCATTAGTTAATATATGTCTTAGTAATTTTAAAGCTATATTGAAACAGCTATTGCTTTTTCAGTTGAAAAATCCATTTTGGTAACCTACTATGGAGACTTGCAAGCACCTCAAATCAGAAACATTAACCTTTCTCCTCGATGTGTTATATTCTGAGTCCCTTACAGGTCCCCTATAACTTTTTCACATGACCCTCAAATTAGATCATTGAGTTATTAATCTAGGTCAGCATCAAATGGCCATGAACAGCATTATATAAACAAATAACATAATTAGAGGTCCCTCAAAACTAGGCATGAGCTGATGACCAAATCTGAGGCTACCTAGGCATAAATCATGTGTCATTCATGGCATAACATAAGATGGCAAGAAAAAAAAAAAAACAGTACCTCAACATAAAGAGCATTCTAAATATCCCAGAATATGTTATGGAAAATAAGACTAGTGTTATGGATTGAAAGTGTCCTTCCAAAATTCATATGTTGAAATCCTAACCCCCAATGTGATTATTTAGAGATGGGGCTTTTAAAAAGGCAATTAAGCTTAAATTAGATAATAAGGCTGGCACTCTAACCCAATAGGACTAATGTCAGAAGAAAAGGAAGACACCAAAGCTCTATCTCTTGAGGGCATTCATGTACCCAGAAGAAAGGCCGTGTGAAGACACAGTGAGAAGGCCTCCTAAAAGGCAGGAAGAGAAGTCTCACCAGAAACCAATGCTACTGGCACCTTTATCTTAGATTCCTAGCTTCCAGAATTGAAAAAATAAGTTTTGCTTGTTTAAATCACCCAGAGTATGATATCACAATATTACAGCATGAGAATATTAATATAATCAGTAACTAATATTTTGAGAGATACTTTCTGGGCTACTTCACAAATAATCACTAGTATTAGTATTTTACTTTAGAGAAATCAAAGCCTAGAAATCTAGATAACATACTTGAATCTTTCAGAAAATAGCAGAGTTGGGACAAAAGCTCAAGGCCATATAGCTCACAATCCACAAGTCCAGGCAGTATGCAATTATATTATCCTCAGACTAGTACACTATTATGAAAAATGCATATTGGTCTTCAGAACAAGTAGTACTGTTAAAAAGACTCACACCTTTGCAATTGAAATCTAAAATATATTCACAGGATTTTTCTCTCTGTGCATTTTATTGTGAGTAATATACTCATATACATTTACTTAAGATTATTAAGATTGTGCCTCTGATCATTCATGGATTAGTGTATATGAGGGTAAATATCCCATACCTACTATCTTTCTCAAACCAAGAACTTGCTTTTTGAAGTAATCAATAGCTTTTTTTATTTTTATTTTTTTTTATTTATTTTTTTTTTTTAGCAGATGTCATCAGCAAAATGACAGTTGGGAAAAGTGAGGAACAGAGCATACATACGAGTATTACCTTTCTTACAGGCTGACTGTTGTTTTATGCCCTTCTGATGTATTAACAATCTACAATAAAGTCCCACAACTTAATAATTTACAAACAGTTAATAGTATTTTTTATCAAATCAGTGAAGCAAGAGGTTGAATCAAATTGCAAGATAAAATTTAAGGACAAACAAACTTCAAATGATGGTTAAATGTTTAATCAAGGCATTTCAGTGATGATATAAATGTCAAAACAAGAGACTTGTGCACTGAAACATTTAAAACATCAGGGTGTCTTATTATTTTTAATACTTTTCAAAAAAAACATGTATTTTTTAATCAACAACTTCTATTACCTAACTTTATGGTTCATAAACTGTTATAGTTGTCAGCAGATCTACGCATTCCTCTTTCTACCCAACTAATAAAAATAAATGAGAAAACTGAAGATATTTTTATTTTTGTTTAGGGTTATAATTAAAACTTTTAAAAATGTTTTCTTTCTTTTACCTCCTCATCCAATGCTGTACTTGATGTAGCACATGTAAGATGAGTGTTCTCATAGGACAGCATGTGAATTTGGCATATATTTATTTATTTGGCCTGAAAATAACGTAATCATCTAACTCTTTAGATTCTTCTATAAATCTACTATGTCAAAGTTTATTTACAAATATTGTACAAATATAATATTATTATTTGTACCAACATTTGCTTTCTGAATGTTTTTGCATTCTTTCACTTTTACTCTCAAAACAAATCCTAGGATAGATAAGGCAGACATCATTATTTTGCAATTTTTATAGAAGGAAACTGAGGTTCAGTGACTTGCTTAATATGACTTAGCATGTTCTATTGCTTTCTCCACCACAGCATGCTTGAAAGATGGGCTTTTTATTTCTTTCCCACAAGATATTCTTTGCCTACATTTTATGAAAAAAGTCTGTAATAATCAGAAAGAATATGGCTTTAATGAATATTAATCAATTTTTAATATTATCTCTTACAGCACTGGGGTTTCACAAATTCCTCAACCAACACTGTGGCTCATTTAATGAGCACCTAATATGTATTCTGAATGATCTACTAATGAGAGTCTAACATTTAAACACAAAGTTTCTGTCCTCTAGTTGGCTGAGGTTGCTGAAAGACAAGGTTTTTGAAGTAGTGACTGTATAAAATGATTAATTTGTTTAATAAATGATACATGAACACATCTTTATCACTACATAGTTAGATTACATGCATTAATAAAAATTATCTAAGAGTATAAGATAGACAATGCGACATCTTTCACCAGGCAGTATAGGCCTACTGCCATATGTGTGATGAAAACTATACTTTTCATGAAGTCATAAGGTCATTATGGTTTAGGCATATAGGAAAAATCCTTTTTGGATGTTGAGAGATTTGAGTTGGTCCTTATTTATTTGTTTTAGATTTCTCTACCGACTCATCTTCCAATCTATGAGCAACTCCTGTCATCTTACTTTAGTTATTAAATACTTGTGCCTGGAATTGTTCTCAGATTACTTAGGAGAACACCAGTCCAATATCAAGAAGACAAATGATTAGTTGAGCATTGTTTTCATGCTCAGCAAATTAGCCGAATACTGCCTTGGGGAATCTAATTAAAGAGCCCAAACTTATAAAATACAGAATTGGAAAAAACTTACCTTTGAAATGATTCTTTTATTTATATGACTGCACCTCATCCACACTTTTGTATAGATACAGACATTTTTAGTATTCCTGAAATCTGAGCTAGAATGCAAAATCTTATAATATGATTCATTCATTTATGAAATATGTTAGATTATTATAACTGTGGTCCTTTTAGTTTGCTTGAACCAAATACTTAGAATGTCTGTTTACTCAAAAATTTTTAATTCCACTTTAATTGCCTGGTTTCTAAGTAAATGCGGTCATTTTGCATAGAAGATGACCCACAGTACATTAAGATAGTTAGAAAACCTTTATAATTATCTGAGTTTAAGGAATTCCTCTACTAAATAGCTATGTAGAAATAGCCATGTAGGAGGAAAAGTCTTTTGTTAAATTTCAAATATAGTGAATAGAGTCCACTTGACTTTATCTCTAAATTTAAGTGAATAATTTAAGAATTTATGACATTTTCTAAGCCACACAGATTTAAACCCTAATATGCTCTGAATGTCTTATGTCTTTCCAGATGATTGTTCTCCTTTTGCCACTTAATACACATTCCTCAAAACAAGATTGTGATTATCGTCCCTCTCACTGGGCATTCACTTTTCTTGGACTCACACATGGTTCGAGTGTTTCATTTTCAATATCACACAGACCCTGAACCTTCATCAAAACTGTGAATATTCAACAGGTTTACTGGCATTTACCTATAATCATCTTCAAATGAACTGTCATCACGGTCTTAATCTGTCTTTGTCTGCCTGAATTGTTCTCACCTTCCTGCCAACTCTTTCAGTACTTGAAAAGTTTTGCTAAGATTTTAAATTTATTCATTGATGATTGTAAAAATGTCTGTAAAGATATGTGTTACTTATTTAAACATGTGAAATAACTTATCTGAGCACCTCATCATGGAAGCAAGCCATCAAACCTCAAAAGTGGGATTTGAGACTACTGCCAAACATTCTACCTCCATCTTATTTGGAAGAAGAATTAAATATATGTGGCATCTACACTATTACAAAAGCAATTATGGTGGTAATAAATTATCCAGGTGTTTTGTTGATTTGATGCCCAAGGTCCAGATGTTTGGAAATATCTATGACTGGCATAATGCAAACACATCCAAAGACTATTAATTCAGTCTGCTGAAAGGGATAATGTTAATCTCAGATAATCTATTTTGCTAGTAATGCTTTTATATACTTTTCCTACAGTGCATAGTTCAAAAAGCAAACAGAAAATCAGAAACATACATCAATTCTGTAGCTGCTGCTGAAAGAGTCTATTAGTCATAAAATCAACCCACTAGATTCCTCTTGATCTATTGGCCACCTACAATGGCCCAGAAAACAAAAGAGGAGGCAAAATAAAACTGAACAATCTGCATCTGTGTCACTGAGAAATACAAATTTAATATACTAATTTAAATTGTTTTAATTTGTCTTCTAGCCCAGAATGGCAGTTCCTGATCTGAGTACACTATATAGCTGTAATCTCTTCTTTTATGAATTAAGTTTTCTATGAAATTTTGCAAAGACAAAGCAGGAAAAAGTTTATGAGTATCTCCTTGGCAGCTACAAATATTCCCATTGTGTCCTTGTTGAATAACAAATTGAAAGTGAAGAAATTGGCACTGGAAGATTGACTGGATTCTAAATGAACTTTTTAATAGTAATGTAAAACTTGAGGGAACAGAGCACCAGTAATGAAAGGAAATACAAGGCTAAGTATTAGAAAGTAATTAGCAAGCTCATCACTGACAACCCTTTGATGGCCTGAATTGCTTCCAGAAAGATAAGAGTATATTGTTTAAAAAACAATTAAATCCCTCGCGCACATTCATAGAATTATTTCATATTCATATGCAAATAATGTGGCCCTGATTCCTTGAACATACTAATATGTATCAATAAGGAAAGCACGGTATTTGGCGCTGCCTTATTTAGGTGTGTAAAAGGCACCCATAGTAAGTACATGGACTACAGATGTGTGGATTTTATAAGGTCTCAGGAATTGTGTTAAATTTGCAATGTGGCTAAGGTCCACTAGCAAACAGTGTATGCATAGGTAAAGAAGTATTTGTAAAGAAGTATTAAGTTATTTGTATTGATATCAGAAACAAAGAAATAAAGACAAACCTGCTATCAGTTTTTCTCTCTTTCAGGTTAATAGCTCTTATTTATAGGTCAGTAGAATTTATGCATATATATTAAATAAACAAAAAAACACAATATTAAAAGCAAAAATTAAAAACACAATTGGAGTCCTAGACACAAGATTATATTAAAGTTGAAAACTCCTATCTTTTTTCTTTTTGAATAATAAATGTGATCTTAACTTTTCCCATCCTTATAATCACTTCCCTTCAAAATCCAGCATTAAATCATCATTCTGGTTTCAATTAAGTCCTTTTCTTCAACAAATCAATCACTTCAGTCCTCTAAACTCACATCTTTTCTATTTGCCTATGCTATTCATGTATCTATATATTACTACGCTCTCTTCCTTAGCTCCATTCTTACCATTTTTCAAGACCCATGTCAATTCCTATTTCTCAATGCTCTAACAATCTATAACTACCACACTCCCCACTGATCTAACCTCTATGCCCTACTTTTCTACTCTGTGGTCAATATTAGATATTTTACTCATCGCATCTTTTATATTTTATTATTTATTATTTCATTTCTGGAAGCGCTGGCATTGGTACCAGAACCATATAGTTCTCTCCTTCAGTTAAAAATTCTGTCCCCAAGCCTAGAGGAGTGTCTTAACCACCAATACTGTGGCCTCTTGACTGGCACAATACTCAGTAACTGCAGCTTTCACATTTGACCTAACCAGTAAAAAGAGAGCATCCTTCCTTCCAGTGGTAAAGCCCGAGGTCTGAGTCCTAACTTTTAAATCATTATGTAGACTGTAAAATTAGCGAATAATCCCTCTCTTGTCTCATCAATGACATCACACCGATTTCTACTGCCTAATGTGGCTTTTCTTGAATTCTTTATCTCCGTTTTGGTTTGGCTTTGCTTTCAGCCAAATTACGCAAGTTTGTGGTCTATGCTTTTTTATGTTTCACAGCACCTAAGAGAATGTTTGGTATCATAGTGTCTTTGTAAGTATTTTGTTTAATTGATGACTATTTCATAGCTAATTGCTCTATAATCACTACATATATCCCTATCTCATTGCCCGAACAAGAATGAACATTTATAGAATGATGCTTTTAGAGGCCCGAATCATATTCATCCCTAATTTTGGCTGAAGCAACAGTGATCCTATCTTCTATGGCAGAGAACTCCATGAGACACTGAAAATCAGCCCCAGGTGTATGAATAATTCCTAGAAAAGAACAGGTGCTTGATGATTACTATCAAAGCCTTATAAAAAGAACTCTTCTTTATTGGTTGGGTATTGTCATACTCACCATGTCATAAGGTTGAGCAGGACTTGCAGAAAATATTGAACAATGAAAATGTATCCAGAGGGCACAAAGTTACACAGATACTACGTCCAGACCCTCTACTACACATGTCATCACTCCATTAACTCAAACTTATGACTTTTTTACAGTTTTCTCAAAACTAGCTAATAAAAAAAAAAAACAGATTTGAATCAGTAATGGGTGGATTCAGTGTACTATGTGTACAAATTGAACCACACTCACACATGGAGGGATTCTAATAGACAGCGTAGACAGTGGTGAGAAAAATTTTTCAGTGGGCAATACTTCAAACATTAAAATTGGCTGGGCACTCTATACAATGTGAGATAATGACTGAGGGAAGGATATACAGAAACTCCTGGGCAATGACATAGTTTAGCCCAACAAGTGGGGCCTGGAAGATGTAAGATTAGAAAATCAGAGCAAATGAGATCTTAGGAAGAGGTATGTGGATAAACTTATGGGGTTGTGCATATTGTATACCAATATTTTTGCTTTATTGCCCACCACTGTGGGGGACATTTTTATCTACCAGGTGAACATAATAGCTTGTCTATTAGCTGTTAATTAGCACTGTTTTCAGTCACTGTAACATTTGCACAACAGATCCTCAAATGGACTAGTAATGGTTTTAAAAATATACACTAAATGACCCACATTTGGGCTCCATCTCAGCAAGCTGATCTGGCTGCCATTGCTGCTGAATACTGTGCTATCAGTAGCAGAAACATGCTGAACTAGTCATGGTAACTTCCCTTGAGAGAACCAGAAAACCAGCTGGCAAGTTGATTATATCAGAATCCTTCCATCTTCGAGGGGATAGAAATTTGTTCCTATCATAATTTTTTTCTCCTTAGTTTATAGGCACTGTTGGCAGTGCCTATGCTGTACTACTTTGAGGGCTTATGGAACAACTGGCTGATAGAGAGTAGAACCTGCATAAAATTTTCTCTGAACAAGGGCCCCCTTTAATAGTGAAGGTGGTGTAATGGATTCACCTTGCAGGGTCATTATGAGGATTAAAGATACTTAATATGTCATCTAACTTTTCATGACAACTCATTAACATTTTGAGTTCAGGCAATATGTACAATGACAGAAATTATTTATTAGGCTCTGCTTTGGGGAATATTTTAAAGTATAAAGGAAATATAAAGGAAGTTAGTATGTTTAACTAAAGTCATGTAGCCAGTAATTGTAAGAGCTGGGTATAAATAAAATATCTGATTTCAGACCTTAATCTCTGTATACTGTGTCACATTACTCCTTCACAATATTAAATTGCTGAACAGATGACACATCATAGCCAGCTGTTTAACAACTGCCCGAATGTGAACATACATTTACTTGGAGAGCCTTTTAACATTATAGGGTATTAATGATACATTATCTTAGCCAAAACTATAGAAATCATTGCCTTTTGAGAGTGGAACTAATGCAGAAATTAAGAAAAAAAATAAGAATTCATTATAATCACTTAGTTCATTGCTTAACAGTTTCGATGTCAATGCTATAAGTTAAATCATGTTTACCAAAAAGCTTCAGTTAGATAAATTAGGAGGTTATGGTTATTTGAATATAAGGATGATACATTAAAGTTAATCTAGAGGAAGAATGTTGATGTTAATTCCCAGGGCCAGACTCCCAATCAACTCAATTATCTGGAATTTGATCACATATCTAGAAGTTAGGGTTGATCTCTGAGTACACAGAGATGTAACTATACACATGTTTAAGTTTTTGTGAAATATGGAAGACAGTCTCTCAAGTAGAAAATTAAATGCAAAATTAGTTACTATATCAGAGTCTATGAGAGGAGATACAAGCTCTAAGAAGCCAATGAAAGTGCTGGAAAGACAAAGACTTTTGAAGTCATTTGGGGACTTGGGGACAACTTTGAAGTCATTTGGGGACTTAGGGACAACTTAGGTTCCAAAAAATATCCCTGTTATAAAGTACAATATAATGTTTATAAATATAATTATGATACATACAAGACATAGTTCTCTTAGTGTTCACTTAGAGATGTGTATGATACAAGAATGTTCCATTTTAGTGTTTATTTATCTATTTATTTAAAGTATTAGGAAGTAAAGCATAAACTTTAAATTTTTTTTTAGAAATATAATTTTAGAATGCTTTCCTATCATACTGGGAACATAAAGGAACTAAACTACTTTCTGGGCCCGGTTTTCACAGCATTTTTTAAAAAGTATAAAGAAATAACAGGAAAGGTCCTCAACAAATGCACAGCCCAGTTCTGTTTGCCATCATGTGTTTCAAGAATTTTTTTTTCTTTTTTTTTTTTCAATTATAGAGGAGGCTAAGGCTATTTGACACAGTGGTCATGCCAAAAGGTATATAAAGAAGAATAATAAAATCACTTGTAGGTAAAAGCCAATATTAAATATAGGTCATATAGAATTGAGTACTTTTTCTCAGAAAAATAAATTCAAAGCTAAAGGAGTAAAAATGAAAATAAAAAAGTGCTAGAATGCCTTAATACTTGAGTTGCTCTCAGTTGACTAGATTAGCTTTCTAGGTCCCTTCAGTTGTCTCAATTTTCTTTTATTTTTCATAATACTGATCAAAGAGGCCTCCTCCTTTAACTCAATAAGCCTCGCAAGGTGAAAAAAAGTCACTAAATTAATATTTATTTTGTAACATAAAAAAAGTCAGTGCTATCTACAAACAGTATAATTAATTGGTATTAATTTCATGTGCAAATTTTGTCATTGCAGGTGTTGATGGAGTAATACATCAAAGGGACTTCACCTCTGTAAAAAATCAATGCTAACATAACCTTGATCACTGTTCCTGTGGATGTCACATGTAACACTAATCAGTCATGGTTTGTAGCAAACATCTTAGAGAACAAATATAATTTGCTTTCTTATTGGCATTTTTCAAGATGAGAGATAATATGCATTCACAGGGCAAGCAATTCTCTAAAAGAATACAATCTCTGAGGGAAAGTGAAGACATATTGGTGCATGTGGGAATGGTTAAGAAGAACATCATAAGTGTGAAAAAAAATCTTCACATTGATATGGAAACTACTAATTCTGCTTTAGGAATACAGACTTCCCAGGACTTATGGAAAAGCCAGAGATCTTCAAGTCTATAAAAGAACTTTTGTAGTACCAAAGGAAAAAACATATAACCTAACTTTGTGGTAACAGACTTCATACAGTGCTTATCTCTGCTCCTAAATATCACAGACTCTCCACTGTTGATTATGTCCACAATGCAGCAAATACAAGGCAAACTTTCAGCTGGTTTTGTCTCGAGTTGACCTTCAATGATTTACTGTGTAGTAAAAATTATAACTGCAAATGATTTTTTCAGATTTGTGTATTTAAAAATTTCTTTTATTTAGGTGGTCATCATTTCACTTTTATGTCATTATTGACATTTAGAGAATTATCAATGCTAGAACTATCATTATTAGCCTATCAATCAACATGCATTAAAAAGGCATTGATACAAATTATATTAAAATTAATAATTATATTAAAATATATAATACCCATGGAGGAAATCTGGTTCAGTGAGATGACATACGTAAGGTGGTGTATGGCGGATTTCATTTTAAAAAGAAGATTTTATCTTAAAGAAAAGTTATATTTTTGTAGCCTAAAACTGATAGATATGACTTCACATATCTTAAATTATACTTTATAAAAAAAAATTATGAGCACAGAGGAGTTGAGGCTAGAGTATACAAATATGTATACAGGTATTTAAAAAGAGAATAAAGGAAAAACAAAGTTTTAAAAATGAGAATGAGGTTGTTGCATATATCTTCTTTTTCTTTTCTTGTCTCTTTCAGACTATTTTTGTCCCATGTTTCAGAGAATTATAAATTTATAAGGCCAAGTTTCTAATTTTAGCAATTAGACTAGTGCTAAAATAGCATTTTAGTAAAAACAAATGCTTTAGAGAAAACAATCATATTAAATGTCTTTAACAACAGAAATCTTAAACGCTCTTTGGTTTTAATTTTTGTCACAGTAAAGCAGGCAGCAAAAAGCACAGTGATATTTTCAGCAATCTATAAGGCACCTTTCTCTATCCCAAACCATTTCTGTCTGATCCCATAAATGTATAAAAATAAACTCCTGCTTCTGTAACCTCAGTCTCAGCTAGGAGAAATTGTGTTTGGACTTGGTATTTCCAGTATTAAAACTTAGCCCTTTGCTTTAATTTTATGCTTTGCTAGTCCCTCTGGTTCTTGTTTTCTGGGTTGCATTTAGTACAGTCTCCATCCCATGCAAATTTCATTAAATTCCAAGTTCATCCATGTGGTAGACATCTTGATCAGGGCAGCACCATTGGGAGGTGGGGGACACACACCAGGGAGTCTCATAATAATCAAGTTATCATGACAAATTTAAATTTTTGCCCTGTAAGTTTGGGAGCATCTAAATATATTTTGATGATAAAGGATAAAGGACATTACTACTTAGGACTTACTCTCCTGAAATCAAGTCAGATTATTTAGGTAATGAACTACAAGTTACTAATGCAAAGATATTCTAACGTATCAGAAAGAAACCCATGTTTACAAGGACACTTGATTGATGACAAGGATGAAACTCTAAAGAGTAGAGAAAGAAATAAAGGTTATTATAGTTAATGATGTTGGGACAAATGAGTTTCCATGGAGGTTAATGAAATTTTGTCTATACCATTCAATGTAACAAAAAGCAATTCCAAGTGGATTGTAGAACTAAATGTAAATAGAAAAAAATGAGATGATATATGATAGAGATAAGTGAGAGAGAGTGAGAGAGAGCAAGTGAGCAAGGGAGAGAGAGAGAGAGAATCTTCTATAAATCAATAAGAAAAAGATAGCTAATCTTCTCTTAAAAATTGGTAAGAAAATTACCAAGTCTTCACAACGAAAACAACCAAAAATCCAAATGACAAAAAAAAATTGAAAAGGTGCTAAGCTTCATTACTATCAGAAAAATAAAAATTGATATTCACCAGATGACTAAAACTAAAAAGGACTGATATATTAAATGTTGGTAAACACAACACTTAATAATTTTTAGATACTGTTTATGGGAATTTAAATTTTACAATCAAATAGAAAAAACTTTATTAAACTTGAAAATACATATATAATAAATAATAAATAGAACATACCACTCCTTGGTATATTCCTTCCAAAATGTGTGTACATACTTACCAACAGTCATAAAGTATTGTTTGAAATAGCTTCAAATAATTCAATTGTTCATGTTAGAAGAGTGAATGAAAACACCGTGGTAAAGACATACAACGAATACTATAAAATGAACACGAATAAGCTATAGTGACACAAATCAACATAGATAGCTCTCATAATCTAGGAAAAATTAACCTAAAGAGTTTAGAGCTGCATGCTAAAGTGGTAGAACTCTAAAAGAAAAGAAAGAAACAATTACCACAGAGATCAAAATCGTCTTTACCTTACTTTCAAGGGGAGGAGAGGAGCAGTAAGACTTTTTATTAGGAAGTCATGTGGGGGCTTCTGGAGTGCTGGCAACTTTGCATTTCTTACCTAAATGGGTGTTTGCTTCATAATAATTTATTAATCAGTACCTTTATGTGTTATATATTTTTAGTATGTGTTATATTTCACAATAAGAACAAAAGGTTTTTGTTTGAAATATTTTAATCTCATATCTTAGCATGGATAACTAGATATATCTGGGGACAAATGACTTTCAGGGAGATATTTAAATACCTTATGAAAGATTTATACATTTATCAACCAGGTGACACTTGTATCACTAATAGACACAGTTGCTATCAAACAAGTTTAGTTAATTAGACATTAGACTTCATGCTGCAACATGTCAGAGACATCAATTATTTGTTTCTACAAAAGTCTTGGAAACAAGCTTAGAAATGAATTAAACTGGTGTGCTTACAGAAATCTGAGAATTCAGAAAGTAATACATGAGTTTCTGCAGCTGTAACACCATGTTGCTATTCCATCCCCATTTGCAAATCTGCTTCCTCTGAGATCTGATTGGGTTCTATGTTATCACTCAAGCTGGCCCTGAGCAGAGGTGTTTACATCATATGCTTCTCCTTTGTGTCAACTCTCTTCAGTTCTGCAGTATTATATATAAATACATATCCTAGAATACCTTATTATGACTGAATGTCTCCAGAAACCCCAGTCCTCTCACTTATTTTGAGGTTCTTATCTAAGACACTGTTTTAGTTTCCAAATAACTGCCCCTACTGATGACAATAGTGAGGCCCAATCTAGCACTTAATCACTTTGTATGGGTGTACCAGTCAACTCTGGAGCATTTCCTGAAAAGTCTCAAACAGCAAAAACATATAACTCTTCAAAGATAAAGAAGCAGTGAATTTACATCCGTAGAGAATAAAGAGAGGATATATTTGATGTATATATGGTTGGGTGGTATGTTTACAGCAGAGTTTTGAGTAGCATGGTTGCCTACCAGTTATGGCTTAGAGACACCACTTTCTCCCCGCTAGCCATGCCTACTCTAAGTTCTTAATATAAGTGAGCTGACTGTATAGAGCGAAGAGAGATGGAACATTTTAAAGTAAGTTGGCTCTTGATTATTTTTCTCTACTGGGCATGTGACTTCCATGACTCTCCTACCTAGATTTTGAGCTGTCAGAGTAAAGAAAAAAAAAAATCCTTCCTATACCACAGACTTGGTAAACTGTGGATAACATTAGTATCTAAGGAGTACTTGATCGAACAGATAAGCACTTTTGTTAAATTGAACGTTTACAAATATCTGGCTCCCTCAGTTCTTGAACCAAGACCCAAATCAGCAGGTACACAGCAGAGAAGGATTAAAAACATTTATTAGCATAATTATTGTATTTGCTTGAGAAAAATCTAAATTGGCATGGGTTTTTCAGTGACAAATATATAATAACCCTATCCTTTGCTTTTTGTACTTTGAAACTATCTTCTTTTCATAAAGATGTGTGATTATAATGTCTTCTTGGTAAATTATTTATTATATCATTAAGCCATGTGCTTTCTTTCTTGTAATACTCTGCTTTAAATATGATTTTGTGTGTTCTTCATGTTTTTAATGTTAGTTATTCACCATCTTTACTTGGTTGCTATTTATTTGGTTATATATAAATAAAATATAGATTTAAAAAATCAATATGTTCAGTCTCCTCTGGATGAAGACAAGGCCTTAGATTTCTACCTCCCTGCCTGAACCCTTCATCCTCTTTATGACTGATGTATCAACATCACATCTTTCCCAATGGAAAGGTATAAGGAAATTATGATAAGAACTTTCTCTCTTCCAGTTTTGGAAATGGGTATATGTTCTAATCTTGGTTAATGGGTAATGAGGGAAGGTCTACCTCAGGCTCATAAAAAAAATTTCCTCACTACTTTTTATTTTTCTGATAAGAAGGCACAGAATAGATATGTTTATTCTGACGCTGGTTATTCCTGGATAACATCTATGGAGCTGCTACAGTTAATTTACGGCTCTGAAGTTAGCTTGCAGTCCAATTCATATTATACTTAAAGTCAAACCAATACATTGAGCTCCTGTTAATATCAGTTAGCCAATGTTACTAATCCAGAGCTCACCTTACCTCATGATTTCTATTAAACAGTCTTTTATATAATAATTTAAGACATTTCAGGTTTGTTTCTTGAAACTAAATGTGTCCAAAATATATAAATATATAAAATGGTTTTGTTTCTTTCTTAATCTCACTCTTTCTTCTAAATAGGGCAATACCTGTTTAGATTTCCCAAAAGGTTTCACTGAAGTGTTTGGACAAAAAAAAAAAAAAAGTATATATATATATATATATATATATATATATATATATATATATATATATAAATGCCAAAGTCTAAAGTCTCATCTTTGTTAGATCTTTGGGAAAGTTCTGTATGGTAAATTGTTTTTTTCTTTGCCTGAAAATGTTTTTAATTCCTTAGCACTCATGAATAATTGTCTAATTTCTATAAAATTCTAGACAGGCAATGGTTTTCTCTCAGTTTCTTAAATATATTGTTCTATTTTCTTGCATTCATCATTGCTGTTGAGAATGTCTAAGGGAAGTATAATTGATAGCCCTGGGTAGCTATTTTTCTTAATAAATATCCTTTGGTTACAATTTAGATATTCTATTTAACTTTGATATTTTCTAATTTCATCATGTTGTGTTTATATATGTATTTGTTATCATTTATACTCCTTAAGACACTAAGATTCTCTTTCAAGTTGAAGGCTTACAACTTCCTTCAGTTCTGGAAAATTTCCTGCCATTATCCTTTTATCATTTCATTTTCCTCATTCTGTGCTTATTATTCATTAAATATAAGTTGGCCCTTTTTGTTCTATTCTCTATATCTCTTAATTTCTTCCTCATATATTTGTTCTCTTTATCCTTCTGAGATGCATTATGGATAACTTCTTCAAATTTAAATTTATCTTATGTTCTATATCTTGCTTCATGTATAAATAATCTACTTTTTAAATACACCTATCAGTTTAATTTTTTAATTTTTATAAATGGCAATTTTTCAAATATGGTATTAACTTAATTTCATAGTATGCTCTTCTTAATGTCATTATTTGAGTGTCCATTTTGCTTTTTTACCTTATTGTGGTTTATAAATGCTGAGAGCTATATCATCTTCAACTGGTATGGTGTTTTATGGAGACATATAAGCCCAACCTCAGGAAGTATTTTAAGGTGCATATCTTTATTTTTCTCTATGAAGACTAACAGGCTACAATAAACCTTGGCTTGACTTATTAATTTTTCAGTGTAAGCTTTTTGTTACAGATGACTGGTATGAATTCAGACCCTATACTTATACATGAGGCAGACTAGGTTTTCTAATTGTAAATGCATAAATCTTTTCCTAGTCATAGCCCTGAGCATCTAGATTTTGCCTACCCCTTGCCAGCAGATACAGTTTTTAAAGAACATGATTTAATAACCATGAATTTATCTATACTTATGTCCTTAGTGATTTTATTCTGTCTAGAAGCTTTAAATATTATCTATACACTGATGATTTCCAAATTTACATCTTTCACTGACGTCTCCCATCAAATCCAAACTCACATATCCAACTATTTGACAGCTACTTAGTTTTCTAATAGCCACCTCAACTGTAGCATAGCTCACAAATGAATTCTGACTTTTGTGACAAAAATGGCATCCCCAACAGTCTTCCTCATCTCAATTAATGAATGGCCTCATTATTCCAGAACCAAAACAAAAATCTTGATGTCATCTTCAACTCTTCTATAAGAGTCTCACACAAATACAATCCATAGAAAATCCTAGTGACTTCACCGTAGAATAGTCTTCAACGTATTACATTCATATCATCTCTACTATTACCAGTCTGGTTCAATCCACCCTCATCCCCTATGTGGATGATTACCATACCTTCAGAATTTATCTTCTCATTTACTTCCCTACCTCCCTTAAAGCTATCCATGTGATCTGGCTGTTCATTATGACCTAATTTCCCTATATTCTGCTACTCTGTTCCAAACACAGTAGTCATCTTATTCTTCTTGAATTCTTCTGGAAGGTCCTGACTGAGAGCTCTCATACTTGTAGTTTCTCCTGTCTGGGCACAAACACAAATATCTTTCAACTCTTAACTCATTCCATTCTTTACATAAAAACTTTTTTTCTGTGTGTAGAAAAAATGCTTCTCAAATGATTGCATTTAGGTTTGTGAAAATACTCATAATTCTTATATCTCTTACCTGTTTATTTCTTAACATGCATACTTCCTTATCTCTGTCTGCCTTTGCCTCTAAGACTGGAATAAAAGCTTTACAAGGGGACAGAATTTTTTTTTTTTTTTTTTACTTATGTACTACCAATGCCTAGCACACAGTAGACTTTCAATCATTATTTGGTCAACAGATAGATAAAAGCAAAACAAAATGAAAAAGGAATGCATAGAGACCTTTGTGGCTTCCTTGATTCAGGGAACTTAATTCCTATTCATACCATGCATTGGCCTAGGCTTTGTCTCAGGACCTTAGAAATGCAAAGATATCAGTTCCTAAATGTATGTCAGGTTTAATTTTCCAGTTATGATCTCACTCAGGTCCCAGTGCCCATTATGAGCCCTTTGACATATTTTATTCAGAATTTATGTTTGGAGTAGGAGAAAGAAGGTTTCTTGTACCAGCTCAGTCTTCCATAGTAATAAGGCTTGGTATTAACTTTATTTGTAAGAATATATTCAGAGATTGGAAATTACCTGCATGTTTAGCATTACATGGATGATTACCTAAACAACACTCACTTGTCACAGAGATATCTTTTCAGATATCATGTCATAAAGTATAAACAATAGGCAAAAACTAATCAAATATGATTTTCAGGAAAATTTGTATCTGGCTTCTTCAAATTGTCAATGAATTCTGATACCTTTTTGTTGCACTAAGCTCTATTTTTAACTCTCTGGCTAATTGGGGAAATAATTTTTACTAGCAAAATTCAATGAAATATTAGAGTCAATTAAAAAATAAAAAAGGTATTAAATAACTAAATTTCAGACTCAAACTACCCTAAATTTAGAAGCTATCTAAGCCAATTACCACCACAGCAAGAATTCTCACAACTTAACTGTATTGTGAATACATTTTACAGAAAACATGATCAATTTCGGTCTATGGAAAGATAGATTTATCGTAAAATTTAAGAATAAAACAAGCTGGCTAGATTTTAACAGTCTACTTGTATACTGTAAGCAAAAGGAGAATGTAAATATCCTCAAGCAGCCAACTTTAGTCTGTATGTAGTGTCTCCAAAGGCCCAGAATTCCATATTTAAATATTTAAAAGAAAACAAAGAAAAAGATATAAATTAATTTTTCCTTAATTTCCCATTCATATTGAGTCTATTTTCATCTCTTTTTTGTTTGAATTGCTCCACCAACAGAAATGACTTTCTTTATAGTCACAGCTTAGTCACATTTTTCTCTTAGGTTCTAACACAGTATCTGACCATGAAAATTCTTTAAAAACCTTCTCCATAAAATATAGTCTATGACACTTTCACTTTTTAAATTTCTATAGCAATTGATCCTTACTAAGCTTGATGCCTAAATACATATTGCTTTATATTGTGATTATTAATTTGTTCAGGTTTTGTAGTTTAATTTAATAGTGTCAAAAAGATATAGTCCTAGACTCCTCTGATTGTACTATAAGCTTCTTTAGCATAGGGACTAAGATTTTTTTAGTAAACAAATATTTTGGTACGCCTACTATGAGCAAGAAGCAACATTCTCTTTAAAAAAAACACACACATACACAAAACTTAAAAACTTTTATTTTCATTGTGCATCAAGCTCAGAAAATACTTTCGTAAACCAGCTTGAAATCAATTGCTTCATCCTCTTGGTATTTGAACTAGTGCTAATTTCAAAAGCTGGGGTAAAGTTGTTGAAGACTCAGGAGTGGGATTTTACAAAATGAATGTTTGCATCACGTGTATAACCAAAACAGATGATATGAATCAGCAGGGGATAAATGAGATTCCAAAATTAGCAGATAACTTCATTTTAGCATTCATTCTGTTTTTGCATTAGCAATATGAACAACATCCGATTTATTTTCTCAACATTGCACAACAGCATCAAATACACATTCCGGCATTCACTGTGTTTGTAACTGTGTTCACATCTGAACCTGGAACTATTCCATACCTTATTGCATTTCTTCTGAATGCATTCAGCTTAGGGATTTCATGGTGGGCAAAGAGCTCTCAGAACATAAGTTGCAATATGTTGCTTTTAGCAATTCGACATATTCATTTGTTGGAACTCCAGTCTTTTTTGCATTCATTTTCCCACCAACATGTGCATATACATCAACACATTTGCATAAAGTATTCAAGAAACAAACATATAGGTTTGTTTTTTCTCCCAAGAATTTTGTAAAGTTGCCAATAGGGCATCTTTCCCGGTTGGTCAAATTTTCTTTTTAGTGTTTTTAAAATGTGGGATGTTTTAGAGCTTGGGGTACTCTGCTGGAAATGTGTCCTCTTCAGTCATCTCCTTACTGTCAGGCTGAGGGGCAAATCAAATTGACCTGTCAAGAAACAGGAACTGCTTGTGATTGAATTATTTCATTTCAAAGCAAAGTTTGCTTTTTTAAAAACAGTTACTGGGTATTAAAAGCTGAATTTGTTTTTTAGTGAAAACTTATCTTCCTCATCTGACTACAACAATAAAATAAAGAGATAACGCCTTATGCCACAGGGTTCAAAAAAATTAACAAGTTTTTTAAGTTTAGTTACCTGACAGATGTGAACGACGCCACATTTAAGTTAGTGAAGTACAGGTAAAGAAACAAAATGCTAACAATGTCTATTTTTTTTCTCTCTTCAACCCACTCAAATATTTCACCCCCAGATTCTCTTTCTGCTATAAGCTCACCTAGCATTAAACTCTATTTTTCTTCTGTAGTCCTTAATTCAAAGCTCTGCTCTGTTCTTTTGGTCTAAGGCAAAAGCCTTTTTGCCAGCCCTTTGTCAATTCTCAGTTTAGTCCCACTGATTTTCAGATTCGTATCTCTTATCTATGTGTCCTGTTCAAGGTCACTGACAGATCTGCAGAGTGGTTATAGATTTTTATTTACTCTTTAGAGTTTGTTCCTAAGTAAAGTTGCTGGAAAGGAGCAATGAGAATTTCTGATAAAATTCAAATGTCTGATTTCCCTGAAAAGTCAGGATATTTGGCATCTCCTATGACAAAATTCTTCATTCACTCCTTCTTTCATTCAAAAATCATTGCTGAAAAAGACCATCACTGATTTTTATGAGCATTATACTGGGCACACATAACACAAGTTTCTGTTTTTAGACCTTATTGCAACAAAAAGAGTATGATGAAGTTGAGGTGAGTAGACAAATAAACACATCATAGTCAGTGCAATAAGTCCTTTAAAAGAGGTACCTCCAGGAAAATGAAAAAGGGAACAACATACTGTGCCTGCGATAGATAGGTAGATATCATCAACATTACCTTATATGATTTATGTCTTAATAAAGGAGTTTGACTTCATCAAATGTTATAGAGAAATCACGTGTTCAAAAGAAATAATGCCAGCTGTTCAAAAGAACAACAAAAAGAGGTATGAAAGTCTTAACATTTCAGTCTAGCATAATGAACATGAAAACATGATTATTAATCTGTGAAAATAATAATTATTGAAATGAATCTTCTTGTATATTTTTATAACATACTCATTGACCAGGATGAAACAGGATCAGATTGCCTGGCAGAGCACTTGATAAACATACCTATATGTATCAACACTTTTTTTAATCAACTGAGTTCTTTTAATAGTTCTCAAAATCGAATTAATCATTAAAGTATTTTGCTTTATTTTTGATTAATAAGCCCAATAGAAAAATATAAGCTAACTAATATATGCAGAAATTCCTCCTAGAGTTCATTCTTTCCTATGTCTTCAAGATAAGGAATTTTTGTTGTTAGACTTCTAAATATTCTTCCTCTGAAATTAAAATGTTATTTAAGCAATTATTAAAGATCAAAAATACAGGTGTACTAGATAATTTATAAATGACCATTTGAAGAAAAACCTGCTTTATGTATCACCATCTGACAACCATTAGGTACATTTTCTCTTGTTCTTGGCAAGTAGGGTTTCAGTAAAGAACAAGTCTGAAATGAATATGGCATTTACACATGCTTATCTAGACAGCTATAATTGTTCAAATACACCTGCTACATCTGGGCATTTATTCAGTATTATTAAAAAAAAGAAAGTGGAAAATCCCATTTAGTGTGAATCCTTCTGAGAATCTATAGTCCTGATATAAATTTGTGCTGCTAGAATGGAACATTATCCTTGAAGATATCCTTCAGTGAGACAATCTGAGACTAGTGTTTTCTCTGAGGGATATTTTGGGATGCATAAAAACATACGTGTCTAGAACACTTTTCTAAAATTCACCATTGTTTCATGGATGTAGAGAATTAGCTATGGCATCCCACCTTAAAACCCTCTCCTGTTTGAAAGTCCATATGTGACATACCATACACAATATTGGAGGCATTGTTATCTTTTGAATTCCTCTCATTTCGTTTTTTTTCCCCCAAAATAAATTATTCATAATTTGAAATTGCCTCACATTATTTCCCATGTTGGGATTTACTTTTTAATGTTCAAGAAGAAAATGAGAGAAGTTGAAACCTAACCAATAAGACTTAAAGGGAAATTTGCTGCTGGGTTTCTGAGAAAGATTTATCCGCTAATTTTAAAAAGAAAAAATGGATAAAGAGAAATATACCTGTATTATGATCCTGGATCTGACTATGTGAGAATGTGTTGTTTTAAACTGTCCCACTATCAGGATTATGAGTGTGGGCATCAGACCCAGATTGCCAAAGTTAGGATAAGAAGCAGAGGGATGGAAAAAAATATGGACTATCCGTAATGCTATTGTTTAGCTCCAGACTTTTTAACAGGTGAAATGCTAAAGTTTTCTCATTTGAATCTGGTATTAAATTTTAAAGCTAAATTAAACTTAAAAAAAAAATTTCTCTTTTATCTCAGCATAGCTTGGCTACACTGGCAGTGATTCTGCTCAGGTAATTCAACCTGTCAAGTGAGTCACTTCTTTCCATAGCAGGGAATAAGCAAACATTTTCTGCAAAAGGATAAGGTAGTAACTATTGTGGGTCCCATGGTCTCTATCACAACTATTAAATATTGTCTTTATAGTGGGAAAGCAGCTATAGAAAATATAGAAACAAATGAGTATGACTATATTCCAATAAAACATTATTTACAAATCTGATAGCAAGCTGGGCCCTAACTTGCTAATGTTGGTTTTATAACATGTGCACTGGAATAGTAGTAGGGACTTATAATATTTTACTTAGAAGAAACAATATTTTGTATTTTTCGGGGAATATACCAGTGCCATTCAATATTGAGTCACAAAGTAAGCTATCCATAATACACACACTTGGGGTTGAAATGGGTGATTGTACCTGAACATAGGAAGATCAAATCTTCACTCTGCCAGGCAGAAATGGGTCAGGGTGGTTATGGGACCTGCCACAAAGGGTAAAAGAAATAAGATTGTCTTCATGGGGACAGACATGAAGGATGTCTGCGTTTGGGTATGGTTAAAAAATGCTTAAAAGGAACAAAAAGGCATAGACAAGAAAACAATAAATATTGAAGTCAAATGTCAGTTTTTCCAAAATCCTGCTACAAATGATGGGACTCTCTTATCATAGTTCTTAGAAGATCCTCATAACACAAGTACCTTTACTATTGCAAATAGCTCTAAACATATTTTAATAGTGCTGACTTTGTGTATTGTTTACTTTTTGAGAGTTTTCACTTCTTTCCTCCATCTAACAAAGAGGTAGATTTTAAGAAAGATTTGCAGACTATATGTGCGTTATATCAAATTCTCCTTAAGGTCCTGATACACCTGATTGCCTATTCTCAAACTTTTTGCCTCAATCATTGCAGGAGACCAGAAGGACAATGTTAATTTAGAAGGCATATCTACATTTCCAGCCTACATTCTAGCCAATGGAACTGAAATACATATGACTTTATTAAATGTACAGATCAGAGTGTGGTTTCTATTCAAATGTTTATAAAACTGTCCGTGTCCAATCAAAAATGATAATAAGCATTCAGATTCATAGAAGTAAAATAGCATCAACAAGCCAGTTTTAGGTCATGCAACAGAACCCTGCTAGTGTTATGTAGGACTATATTAGGAGGTCTATTGTTTAAAGGAGGCTCTGATAAAGACAGAGGACACATGAATTAAAACCACAAGTTGTCTAAAACCTTGAGTAGATGTAATCAAGAGTCAATTATGAGCTTATTTAGAGGAAGGTCTATAATGTTTTAATTATGTAAGCTGGTTGAAGCATGGTGCTGTTCCTTATTTTTTACAAAACAAGGCAGCTTTTCCGTTGATAGATAGAAAGTTGTTTCTTCAGCAGTTTCTTTGTTTTCATCTTGGCACCCCATTCTAGAATGGATAAATTAAAATAGTTTCTGCCTAATCTTCTCAGAGAGGTTTGACTGTACATATACTATAGTATTTTAGTTGACTAGGTTTAAAACATTATGCCTTTTAAAGCCTAATAGTTATGTTAGTATAATCAATAGTGATATGTGACATTTGGGATGTATAGGCAAATCTCCCAACCTCCATTTTTGCAATAAGAAAGGGAAGGAGATGTATCATTTCTGGTCTATCTACAAATATGAAGAAGAGTTGCTTAAGGATGAGGGGATAAAAAAATGCTATTTCACAGTGAGAAACACTTTCACCCACTCCTACTTGCATACAGAAAAGGACAGAAAAGTTAATATGCCTGCTACTTAGAAAATATAGTCGATTGACACACAAATGAGGTTTGTCAATCTATTTTACAAGATGAGTGGGGTTAGTCCAGACTGTGGTCTCAAGTGTCTTGGAGTGAGAAAAACCCACTGGATAAGTATGGTGACTTGTTTTTGAGTGAAAAGTATAGAGTCACAAAGGAAAGATTCTGTTGCCACAAAACCTCTACGTGAACTTGAGATATAATGGTTTCGGTCCTTGTATTTCCCTTTTGCAAAATGCAAACCATCCAAAAGGAATGCCTGAAGGATTTTGCTCCCCAAGTTTTACATGTCACTCTTAGAATTTTTTTCAAGGCCCTTGGATATATATGTTTTTTATTATTGTTGTTATTGTTCCTTCTCAATTTTTTAATTTAAACTTTTATATTTTGAGATAATTGTAGAATTATTTTCACTTGAAAGAATAATACAGAGAAATGTTGTAGATCCTTTACCCCATTTCCCCATGGAAACATCTCACATTGTCAGAGAATAATATCATAACTAAAAATATGAGTTATTCATTCTTCCAAACTCGTTTAGATTTTATCAGTTTTACATGCAATATGTATTTAGTTCTATGCAATGTTATCACATGTGTAAATATGTATAACATTACCAGCTGAAAAGCAGATCATTTTCATCATCAAAAGGACCACTGTTATCTTTTTATAGCCATGTTCCTATATCCTCTTTCTCTTTTTCTTAACCCCTGGCAATTCTTAACTGTTCTCCATCTCTACAATTTGTAATTTCAAGGATGTTGAAGAAATTGAATAATATAATATGTAATCTTTTGGAACACACTTTTTCCATTCAGCATAATTACCTTGAGACTCATCCAAGTTGTTTGTATCAATAATATATTAATTTATATTTCTGTGTAGTGTTCCATGGTATGGATATAACAATTTATTTAATCATTCAGCCATTGAAGGAAATTTGGGTAATTTCTACATTGTGGTTATTGTGAATAAGGCTACTATAAACATGTATACAAGTTCCTTTAAAAATATTTATATGTGGTTCCATTTCTCAGGAATAAATGACTAAGAGTGGAATTGTTAGATCATATGGTAATTGCAAGTTTAGTTTTATTTAAAAAATGCCAACCTGTTTTCCAGGGTGGCCAGACCATTTACACAGACACCATCAATGTATAAATGATCAAGAAAGTGGAATAAAAGTAGAAAGTTTATTCACAATCTCACCAGCATTTGATGTTGTAATATTTTTAAGTCATTCTATGGAGATATAGTGATTTCACTATAATTTTAATTATATTTCCCTAATGGTTAATGATGCTGAATATATTTTCATATTCTTTTGTTGTCTGTGTACCTTCTTGAGCAAAATATCATTTTACCCATTTATAATTTTGCTATGAGTTTTGAGTGTTCTTTTTATATTCTAGACACTAGTCTTTTGCTGGATATGTGGTTTGCAAATGTTTTCTCCTATCCTGTAGCTTGATTTTTCATCCTTTGAGAGGATCTTTCATAGAATAAATTATTTTAATTTGATGAGGTTCAACTTATCAACCTTTCCTTTAATGGATCATGTCATTTATTTAGGAGAAATAGAGACACATGTTAAGTCTAAGAACTCTTTGCTTAGCATAAAGATCTGTTTTATTCTAAGTTTTATAGTTTTATGTTTACATAGTTTTATTAAGTCAGTGATTGATTTTGACTTATTTTTTAAGTGTTAAGTTTAAATTAAAGTACCAGTATGTATGTATGTATGTATGTATGTATGTATGTATGTATGTATTTAGGTTTTGTCTTTTGATCTTTAACTGTTCTTATTTTTTATTGTGAAATCTCTCTCTCCTCCTCACTTCTGTACCTTTGTCAAAAATCATTTGAGAGTATTTGTGGCTATCATTTTCTGGGTTCTCTATTTTGTGCCATTGATCTATGTATCTATCCCTCCACATTGCTTTTATTATTACAAATTTATAGTTTCCCTAAAATAGAGAAAGTGATTCCTGCCATTTTATTAAGATCTTTCCTCCCCTGGGGCCTATATCTTTTCACATAAATTTAGAGTCAATTTGTCTATGTCAACAAAAAAATCTTGCCGAGATTTTGATAGAAAGCACATTAAACCTATAGTTCAAATGACATCTTTTCCATGTCAAGTCTTCTAATCCATAACTTTAGGTATGTAGTATTTTTTGTTTCTTTCATCAATATTTTATATTTTTTAGCATGCAGATTTTTTTTAAGTTTATAACTAATTCTATTTTCCTTGGGAAGATCATCCTTTGAGTTTTAATAATTCTCACTTTTCCTACATATTAGTCTTCTGAAGGCAAGTGATTTCTGGATTTTCTCCCTAGGATAGATTCTATCTTTTGTGCTTTCCTCACAATGTGGCTTCAACATGGAAAGCTTCCCCTACCTCTCTCATCATAACCTCCAAGTTCTTTATGAAGGCATCTCAATAGAGTTGGTCCTTGACAGAATAATCAGGGACTGTGTAGTTTATTGATTATAATTTAAATCCTGGCTCTGCAACTTGGTGAATTCTAGGCAAGTCAGTTCACCTTTATGAACTTTAATTTTATCATGTAGAAAAAGACAACATTATTTAACATTTAGTTTGGGATGGTTGTATGTCTAAACTGAAAATCATATTCGTTGTACTAATTAAAGAAATAGACACATATAGTAGGGGTTCAATAAGCGGTATTTTTTGTTTATCTTCCTAAATCTTGGTTGTCAATGAAACTTATTGCTGTTTAATGGATTTTGCTATTATTATATTCTATTGAGCCTTATATTTTTGTTAATGTCTTTCATTTTGATGTAGTAATATGTGCTCTGTGTGTGTTGATTCCTTGGATAATTCATAAGCTATGTAAAGAGTGGAGACTGTGCCATTTTATGTCTGTTATGAAATTTAGACATTCATTTGATATTAGTGTATCACAGTGAAAGATCTTGGCCTTCGTTTCAGAAACTCCTGAATCCTCATTGCTATGAGGCATTGGAAAATGTTACATTCTCTAACATTTAGTCTTCTCATCCATAAAAAGGGAATAATAATACTTCACAGTATTCTTGAGAAGACTGAATGAGAATATATGTAAAAGTACAAGTGTAATGCACATATATCTAACTGTAATAGAATTAATCTTTATTGTCTTGAGGAACCCATAAGGCAGCTATGGTTACTTTCTATTTCATATATAAACAAATAAAACTGAGCTATAGATCTGTTTACACATTTACAAGGTATAATTATTTGATAACAAAATATTGTTCAAGAATAACTTCATGAGAATTCTGTAGCCAGAAGAAAATATAGGGATAAACAATTAAATTTATCTAGTTACACACATATGCACTTGCACAAAAAAAAAAAATCAAAAATTTCTAGATGGAATAAGTAGCTTCTCCAAGGTCACTTAGCTAAATGCAGGTAAAGCCAGAAAAAAAACTCAGGTATCCTAATTCCTAGCCATAAGCTGTTCCTGCTAAATAATTTTTCCTCATCTGTGCCCTGCTCTTCCTGGCATTCTGGCTCAAATTGCTTCTTTGCCCATTCATATTTGCTGCCTCCAAACTCATCATACTTTCCCTTCCAGCTCTGAGTCCATATGGCCACATTCATCTGGGAGGTGGATGTCTGAAATTGCCACCATCACGCCATCCTCTTCTAACCATGTGAGTAGACCAGAAAATGACTTTTGGGCACTATTAACCCAAGTTGGCTAAGATTCAGAGATGCTGAGGTGAAACAGCCTCCACCTTATTTGCAAGCCCTGAAGCCAGTCTTTGGCCTTTAGCAAACCAAGATGCTTTGGGGAATTTAGAATGCAGTTTCTGTACTTTTTTCAAATGACCCCAATTGAAAGCAGGAGCACAGAGCAAAAACAAAACAAAACAAAATAAAAACTGCCTCTTAGTTATGAAGATTTATATATGGAAAATATTCTGAATATCTGACATGAGAGGAAAACTTTGCAAATGAGCAAATGCACTGCATATCCTCAGGTCCAATGAAACATAAGGGTCTCTGTCACATTTAAGAGATATTTTATTTACCATTTACTTCTCTTTTCAATCTCTAGAGCAGAATCACTGTGCGTTGAAATATCAGAAAAACACTTAAGAGTGTAAAAATTGAGGTGTTAGGAAAATGCCATGATGTTAAGTTTTGTTTTGTTCTGTTGTAATGGCAACTTTCAGAACCAAATTATCATGGCCATAAAAGTACTAAGATTTGCAGTCTCCAAAAATCCCCTTTGACAAAACATATTTATTCATACCCTGCCATGCCACCTAAAATTTTCACAAATATCCATTTTTAGATTAAAATAATCAGATATTTTGCTAACCACCTTTATCTTATGTATTTCTTCCAGATTAATTCTTATTGATTGGAAATATAGGCAATAGCTCAAAGGACAAGGCAGTTTTGAGAGAGAGAGATGCAGAGAAGAGTCGTGTGCTCATGGTGCTACTTTGGGAGGACTGTTTTATGTAAAATTCTATAGTGAAGTGAAAGAATCATGAGGGAGTGAAGCATCATGAAATTCCAGGGTACCTGACATGAACAGGGATAATGAAGGTAGAATTAAGGTTAAAAGGACATTAAAGACGTATTTTTCACATTTTGAAATTTTGCCTAGAATTTGTAGAAGAGGCTATCCTCCAGACCATAGTACAGCTGGAGCATAGCTGTTCACAGCATGCCTGGCATTCATTGGGCCAGTACAGGACCCAGGCCATTTAGACCAAAGACTGCTAGAGGGCAATGAGAAATAACTTTATTTTTACAGAATAGGAATCGAAGTGCTTGGGACAGATGAGTAGGAAATACAGGCTGACTTCCTGATCTCCTGGCTATTACCTAATGCCTAGGGGAATGAAATTTGTTTGCCCTTTTAACATTTACCTGTCTATTTAACTACAAATAGTAATGCTAGCCCTAAAATAATCCTTCATGGTTTAGAGAATTGGCCATGTGTCTAATTAATGTGTCCAATTGACCTTCTGCAGTAGTGAATTGTCTCCATTGACCACATTTTCCATGTACAAATCTTTAGTAATAAATGTACTGATTCTAGAAGTCAATAGACTGAATGGCTTTTGTGTCCTTAACAGGTATGAATAAATTAAGGCTCTAGGCAAATGAAACTTAGTGAAAGTTTATATGCTTTCTTTTTGTAAAAGAAAGATTTTTTGTGTGCTTCCTTTCTGCTTTCCTGAGTCAGCAGAGGATCTTACAGCTCATCAACATGCATGTGCATTCCCCATATAAGAAGAGGCTTGGTTCAGTCTTGCTTATTCATCACGAAGTCTATGTCTACATATGGCCAACAAATTGAGCATTTTGTGCATTATCCAGATTTGCAGCTGCTGTATGGCTCAGCTGATTGACTCATCAATGTTATAGACTAAATTGGATATTAAGAAACCTTCAAGTCACACACAAAAAGTTCATTTATTTATTCTTTTCAATAGGGCTTACACAGTGGAATGCATGGTTGTGGTTGTTATGTGGAACTCACATGATAGTGGGAACCCTGGATATAAATATGCATCCTATTATCTAGATAATAAAGAGAAATGAAGAAAATGCACTGTTTCCTCGGTGATCCAAAAGGGATACAATATGAGTGCCTTAACTTATGATTCCGGACTTATTACTAATGGGAATGTTTTGTCCTACCGAATCATGTACAACCTCTATTTTATATTAATCAGCCTATTTAAAATGCTTTACATTGTGCTGCGCAGTTTCTCAAAAGTTTCTTCTTAAGAGGAATGACTCACATTTACTGTCCACTCGTATTTTCCGATGCAATTTTTCATTTCGTGATTCAGCATACATTTTTGTGGACTCACTACACTAAATGTTGGGGATAAAATGATAAATATATTTGCCTTTTCCCTCAATGAAATTTTAGTTTTCTAGAAGGAAGAGAAGTAGAGATAGAGATAGGGATAGAGATAGATAAGTACTTTAAAAAGTACTACAATAGAATATAATCAAAATGAGGTAAATGCAAAAAAAAAAAAAACCCTCTAAAATATAGAATAAAATTACCTAAGTCTGCCCTCAGAAAATAAAATACAATTTTAGTATAGAGGGAATACTTGAGCTTCAACTTGAAAATAATATTTATAAGTAGAGGGAAGGACAATTTAAGTAGTATATACAGCACAAAAAGCAGAGCTCAGAGGCTTGAAACAGTATGACATATTCAAAAAACTAACAGTGGTTGGGTATTATTGAAACATAATTTTGTGAGGAAGAGTGGGGAAAATTAGAGAATAAGAATGGATGGGAATAGAAAGCTAGAAAGTGATAGGGAGCAAATCCTGAGACACCTAATACTTTGTTTAGATTCCATATATTCTCTAGTGGGGGAAGGTATTATGGGGAATCCAGGTGGCCTAGTAAAGAAAGTAGTAACCTCTTCAATGGCTCTGCCCTGACACAGGAGTCTGTAACTAAAGTGGAAAGACATTGCCTGATAATTTTTACTGAGGATTCCTAGAGGGTCTAAAGTGGGCCTCAGATAATTTGAATAGGGCTCCTTTACCACACACATCCAGGGGATGCCCTTCACATTGAATCTGTATATGCAGCACCATCAGGATCTGTGTGCTAGCCAGTGGAGCCATAAGTGGGCCCGCCTATAAATCTTTCAAAAATTGAATCAAAATTCTCTGGACAAAGGATAGAGCTTCAATTACTATCAGATATTCAACTCCTAATGTAAGAAAGTTAAAGCAACATTGCACTGCCAGAGTAATCCTTACATGTTATCTCTCTTATAAAAAACTATGATATCTGAAATTTGGAAACTTGCATTTGATTCCTGTTGCTCTATCTCATAATTGGGTTACATTAGAACTAGAGAACAGAGCCCCAATGTACATGTAATGTTTAGGGATGCCACTTAAGTTGAAAATAGGACTAATATGTTAGGTTATGGCTTTATTCAAGTGTCATTATAAATTATGTTAAAGTGATAAAAAAGTACTTTCCATTTCTCTCTTCTATATAGATTTAAAATGGTAATTTTCTCCATATGGATATATAAATACAATTGTATTTTACTTTTAAATTAAAACATGCCTTAATTCATGAATGATGACAGAGTTCTATTAAACTTTCTATGGTTTCTTTTTTTTTTCTTTTTCTTTTTTTCCCTCTCTCTCAGGCAGTTAAAGGAAAAGGGTTCTGACCTAATCATATTTCCTAGTGTTATAGTTTTGCCAGATAAAATAAATCAAATGGCCAAAATATGGAGAAACTTCTTTATAAGGATAAACTAAATGAATGGAATGATATACGGAGTTACATAATTTCTTTCCTTCTTTCCTTCTTTCCTTCCTTCTTTCCTTCCTTCCTTCCTTCCTTCCTTCCTTCCTTCCTTCCTTCCTTCCTTCCTTCCTTCCTTTCTTTCTCTTTCTTTTAAAGCATATATTTGGGAAACCAGTCTGGAACATGCATCAATGGTGAGCCATGAAGGTCCTGCTCTAAACAAATTTCCAAGTGAGGCTTGAACTTACAACCTAGCCATAACCCACATATATACTGTTATATAAGTACTACACAGTAAATACCTATTATATCACCAGAGAGCTCCTGGTTAAATAAATTTTTAAAAGGAATAAAGTCATATCAATGTGATCATAAAAAGGAAGAGATTCAGATTGTCACTAAATTCTAGAAATCCACAGGAAAAAAATTAAACCTGCATATTTGGAATAATGTAAAATGCAAATACTAGCAAAAAGAACTAATAAATATATGAATGACATATTTTTAAGAGGAAATAGTATGAATCTGGAGAGCAATTGTTGGTTTACATCACAAAAGACATTCCAATTTTATTGTTATAATATGAAAGACATTCTCAGTATTCTCAATAAAAAAAGTTCACTGGCGTTTTCATCAAACAGAGACCTGTACTTTCTAGATGCTGAAACCAACACATTGCTTAGTAATTAAGTCTATTCCAAAAGGTGTTCTAATATTCATGTTCTATTCCTCCTGGCCCTTTGAAATCAAGAGAATCCATGAACTTGTTGAGCCCTGGAAACCAGCATACTAAAGAAAGTTTAAAGAAAAAGATGTAGTGTAGGTGACTTGTTTAAAAAATCACTACCATTAGGTGCTTTGGAAACAAAAGACAATTATCTCTATAAAAAAACACATAAAATGCATTTTCTTTAAGCTTTTACACTGGAGAAAGGAGGAGGGGAAAACAAAAAACATATCTGCTCCCTGAGCTGTGTTGACCATTTCACTCCTTTCAGTATTAATTTCTCCAAACTGATAAGTTCCCAGCTGTCGCCACAACAAAATATCCCAAGAAGAGGCCTCCATATGCTGTTGCAAAGCTGATCGCACTCAGCTGCTGAAGGAAGTTGAGAGCTGTGAAATAGCAGCTGCCAGGCACTTGCTCTCCTTTGTAGCTAAAGTCTGCCTGTGTACAGAGAGGCTGGTGCACCTGGGGAGCAATGCAGTGGGAGAGGAGGAAGGAACCTGTGCATGTGTGTTAAGGAGAAGAAAAGGGTGGCTGCTAGGGGAATTCCTAGTGCAATCTAACTGCTATTGTGCTCCTCTTTGAAGCACATCCCAACCACTAGAGCTAACAAAAAGCTGCTTCTCTAGAAATAAGGATTTTTTTTTTAATCTGAAAACTTCTAGAGTGAGTTTTTTTTTCTCTATAAGAGAACATATTTATGACATTAAACAACAAACAACAACAACTATTATTTCCTGCCCATAAGATCTTTACTAGGGTCCATAGGTGACCACATAGAAATTTATCATGGTCCACACAACTCACTCTGCATGCTTCTGCTTGCAGGACTCTGCCTGTACTTTTCTCTCGTAAGACAATGTCATAATCTACCCCTTAGTTTCAGCTTTTATAATCTTCTACCTTTCAAGGCTGAGCTCAAATGGCAAATGATACTTGAAGCCATTCATGATTATTTAAAACATGATCAATATCTTATTCTACAGGATAGAAAAAAAAAATGAAAAATACTATACCCAATCCTACCCTTGTGGCTTTTACGATCAAGAGGGGACAGACAACCATAGAGTTTGAAAAGTAGAACCATCACAGATTTGTTTGATCTATGGTCAAACATAAGGGTAAAAATGGAGAATTTTGATACTTATAAAAGAATGAGGAACTGGTAGTGGATCATAGTGCTTCATGGAAGAAATAATATATGAGATAGTTCTGAAGAATGGTACGCATTAGCTGGATTTCTTCTTTCATTACTTGAGGGAGTGGGTGTCAATTCCAATGCATATCTGTTTGCACACCAACAAGCAATTCTCTGACAATAACTGGGTACCTAGAATCCAAATCAATTCTGACACTACCTGGAGAAAGCATCAACTTCAACAGGTTAAGGGCCCAGTTCTACATAACAGTTCTTTACTTCAGATATCTATCACAAATTCAGGTTTTCACCTGTCTTTCTGACCAACCAGTTATGGTTTGGAGGTTCCAATGACCTGCTCCTAGTGTCCTATTGATATTTTTAGAGGGGCTCAAATAACTCAGAAAACTCATTTTCTCACTGAATTACCCATGTATTACAAAAATATTGAACTCGGGAACAGCCAGATGGAAGAGATGCATAGGGCAAGGTGTGAGGAAATGGTGCATACCACTCTTCCTGAATCTCCATGTGTTTTCCCATGTGGACATTCTGTAAACCTTGACCTTTTGGTTTTTATGAAGGCTTCGTTATAGAGGCATGAATGCTGAAATCATTAGCTATTGGTAATTAAACTCCATCTTTAGCCTTTCTCCTCTCCAGGGAGGTTGGGAGTGGGACTGAAAGTTCCAAACCTCAAATCACATGGTTTGTTTTTCTAGCAGCCAGGCCCCACCCTCAGGTGCTTTCTAAAGTCACCTCATTAACATAAAGCCAGTAGTGATAACAAGGGGCTTGTTAAAAATAACAAGACACTTCACCTTTATGACTTTGGAGTGATTTTCAGAAACTGAAGACAAGAGACCAAATATTATGACAAAAGATGCTCCCACTGCTATTATCACTCAGGAAATTTCAAGGGTTTGGGAAGCTGTGAGCCAGGAACTAGGGACAAAGACCAAATTTATATTTCTTATAATAAATCACAATATCACTGGTGGGTAGAATGAAAATATATGTCAGGCAGATGGAATAGCAAGTGCTAAGTTCCAGAGATGAGAAAGTTCATTATGCATAAGCAGAATGGACAGATGTTCAGTATGGCTGTGACAGAGAGAAAAAGTGAAAGAGAAAAAGCTAAAATGCCAGATAATTGATATGGTTTGGGGCGTGCTAAGCTATGCCAAGGGGTCTGTGCTCACTTAAAAACGAGGAGTTATCAAAACACTTGAAAAAGTGGAGTAAGTTCACTAGGTGTGTATTTCTAAAATAAAAAAAAAAAAGGAAAGGAAAAAGAAAAAAGAAAAAGAAAGAAAAAAAAAATGGCTGCTGTGAAGAGAAGGATGTACTGGGGAAAGGCCAGAGGCAGAGAGATTACACGTAATCTAAATCAGACTAGTGTAGGTGGTATAGAAAGAAAGAAATGGAGCAATATTTAGGACTTAAACTCGTTAAGACTTACTGACTGATTATGTAAGAAGGTTGAGAGAGTGGAAGTTGACAGAATGTGAAGAGCATAGAGGGACAAAGGTGATTGTGGGAAAGGCAAGTATAGAAATGAGTGTACACATGAATGTAGAAAAGAAAGTTGTGATGAGCTCGGTACAGGTTTTATAAATTTTGAAGTATTCCAGTAAGCATTTGAATTATAAATGGAGAGAAATCAAAGACAGAGATGCCAATTCAGTACTAACTGAGATCTACATGTGGTAATAGAAGTCCTGGGAAGACCACCAAAGAAAACTATAGGAAGTAAGTCTCCAAGCACAGAAGCCTAAGGTGTTCCACATTTAAGGTGGTAAAATTGATCCTCACAATGAAAATGATTTTTGTGCCTCTGAATTACCACAGTAATCTGCCTGTAATTCTTTTAGATTTATCACTTTAAATCTATCAAATAGCATTATTTATTTTAATTTTCTTTTATTTGCTTTTCCGCCACAATAATCAAGTGAATATCAAGTACCAGACAATATTTTATACGTATTGTCTTATTTTATGCTTACAATGGTTTTGAGAGATAGATGCTATAATTTTTCCTATTTGACAGAGATAAAGCTATGTGTTCTCTATATCCCATTACATACCGACTCTCTGAACATACAACTAGACCTAGTATTCTATCTAGCCTGATATTTGGCAGGGCCACCAATGCCACTGAACTAAATTCTGGCCAAAGAAATGTAGGTAGATATGATTTACACTACTTCCAAGACTGACCCCTAAATAAATCTCTCTCACAATTCTCCAGGCTCTCTTTTTGCCTTTATTTACTGTCCAGATATAGAGAATCCAGCGATGGATTCCAAAACTCTTATTAGATGCTAGAATTACAGTCCCTGAATAGATTCTTGGAAGCAAGTAACACCAAAAAAGTCACCTGAGCAGGAACAAACATTAGAAAGTAGCATAAGAAGGCAATAAACTTTCTTTTTAATGACTGAATTTGGTTGTCTTTTGTCATAGCAATCAACCTTACTCATTAATACATCTATTTTACCAATAACAAAAAAAGAAAATTAAATTTAGTAAAGTAAATATTAATTATCCTAGGTGACACAAGTGATAAACACCTTTGCTGAAATGTCAGCTTAAGTACATCTGAACACACACACACACATATCATACAAACTTTCATTCCAAAATGCCCCTTTTCTCCCAACTCGCATATCTTTGAGCTAATAATGGTGTCTCACCTATGGGGCAAAGGCCACAACAATGTCTGTTAAAAGGAAAATACAAAGCTATGGTATAACATCATTGTCATGCCACATGATAGGCCACAAAACTACTGGTACTAAATGGTCCAAAAAAGTATTGCTTGGGAATTTGTTGCTCAGAAAATGAATATCTAAAGGCAAGCACAATAAATAATAATTTGGTTTCTAGTGCTTTCTTCTCATTAACATGCATCATGTAGAAACACACACACACACACACACACACACACACACACACACACACACACACAAAGTAAAAGCCCTCTAATGTTTCTCCTTACCTTTAAAATTTCAACTAAGGAATACTGAATTTTAAAAATCCCTTAGGAAAATTTTAAGCTACACATTTGTCTACAGTGGCTCCATCTTGGAAACAAGTACTCCTCTTAGGCAAAATAAAAATAATAATAATAATAATAATAATAATAATAATAATAATAATAATACATTTTGGAAATATGGAAAGAAGCAATCTAGAGACCAGTAAGATGAAATAATGAAGCACATCCCCTAACAAGACTGTTGTACAGGCCTTGTGGCCAGTCATACTTAGGAATGTCACCATTACAATTCCATTAGTAGATAAACACAACATTTGGAAGTAAACCAAAAAGAGCTTTTTAGATGTACAGAATTCTTTGCAATTTGTTGGTGAAAAGTGGTACTCAGTACTAGGAATTGGGTTTTCAATTTCAAATCTTGCTGAAAACATATCTAAACTCTCAATGGTCCCCCCAGGTTGTCTACCACAATAAGTGGTATTTTGCTTGCTATCTAAAAAAAGTTGAGAAATATACTATAAAGGAAAACAGAATGGAGATGACCTCTGAATAAATCAATAAATCTTCATTTAAATACAAAAACACACAATAATTAAAAAAAAATAGTTGGCAACCAAAAACCTGAAAAAGCAATATTTGCATCTGGATTCAGGATAACTTATTTTACAATAAAAGTAAGAAAAATCTTAATCATTCCCAAGCTAAATTATCTGGATTCTCCCAGTATACATATTCATGTCATAACAGTAAATGCCTTAGTCCATGATGATAAAATCATACATCTGAATTTGAGCAGAGAGAAGGAGAGAGACAGAGATTAAAAGAGATGAAAGAGAGAAACAGTCAAAGTCCCAGCATGAATGTTTGTACTTTGGGGGAAGGTAAGAGTAATATAAGTAATAAGGCAAGTTTCTAGACAACGGGTAATACTAAGAAAAGGCATAGGTTTTTATGTATATAAAATATAGAATATATTTAATTTAATATTTGTAATAATCTAGGTTGAGTTTTCAAGAAGAAACATGTTCCTCCTTTGTATTTTAAAAATAGAATTCATTCGACTTATCTAATTTCTTTTACATTTCTAATTAGAGAAAGCTTATTTTTAAATCATAACTCTTCTTACAAAAAAAACAAATCATTTTTTCAGGTTGAAGTTGGTGGACACTGTGTATTTGCCTTCCAGCTTAAAAAACCTGATGCCAGACCCAGCTATAAAATCGGTCCTAACTGCCCATGAGATTCCCACCTTCAAATCTGTTCATCCAATGATTCCCATTTTATCTTTTTTAAATAAAGATTTTGAGGATCATAAAAAATAAATACACCATGAGTTTGTGGATTGTTTTCTTCTTTTTCCTTTTGGCTGGTCATGCTGTGTTAGTGGGATAATTCCTTACCCAAAGCACTGGCACTTGGGTAACATCAAGCCGTGATGATTTTTGCCTTATTGCATTTAGCAGTGCTTCAGCATTATGGCTGCATACTACCTCAGGGAACAGGAGGGGATTGGAAAAAAAAAATAGAAAGAAACAAAATAAAGACAGAAAGAAATAATCATCGGAGAACATCCTCAGGGAGTGCAAAAAAGCAAAAGCCAAAGAAAGTAACAACTTATGGTGTTGTGAAAATTGTGTAAACTTGTTACTGGGGGAAATATGTGTTTCATAGAATTTAAATTATTTAAGACCCAAGAAAGAGATTTTATTCATCTCTGCTTTTAGAAGAGAGTCATACCTACAAAAGATTTTATTTACTTATTTTCTTATTTTCCCCCATCTCCACCTTTAAATCTTACTTTCAAACTTTAATGCTAGATTCAGGTAACTAAGGTTATTCTGCATTGTTATATTGCTTTTTTATTTATTTGTTGCTTCATTTCATTTAGTTATAAGTGTCATGATGACATATTGTAAGTAGCTATCAGAAAGTCAAGCAAATTGTAGACAATCTTTATGTCTTAAATTTACTTCTTCTTTACAATGCCAAATAACATTGGATTGTGGCTTTTTTGTCTTTCTGGGACATTATTGAAAATAGATATAGATTTTTGGAGGGTTGGCCATTATTAGAAATGTTTTTTTAGAAGAGTAGAAAAAGAATTGCCCCAACTTTTACAAATTCTGAACTTGACAGTTCTCTAAAAAGAGAGTGACTACAGAAGATACAACTTAAAAATTATAATAATAAGTGTGGAGAAGCACAAAGAGCAGCCTACATAAAATAAGTAAGCAGAGATAACTCTAGTCTCAGCACCACCATAGGAAACAAGTGGTCATTTTTATGTCCAGTGCAAAATATTTTTGCTTTCTGTAGCTCCTCAGATGTAGGGGTAACCCTTTGTCTTATGATACAGAAGACATTAAAGCCATCTAACCCCCATAGAGCTGTGTTATTCTTTGTAAAGGCTAACCAGGTCATTTTAATGGAGGATAGGGAAATAAGTTCTTAATCTTGAAAATGAGTGGACTTTTTACAGACATACATAATCAGCATGTGAATAGGAAAACACAAGAAGTTTGAGCACCACCTTCCATCCTAAGACTCAGAAGAGAAGAGAGGCTTTTTACTCAAAGAGCAGAGTGAAGCATGACATTTTCTTAGTTACCTAACCAAACTGACAATAATGATGCATGGTGGTAAAGTCATTACAACAGGCTGCAAGTCCCCAAAGCTCATTTGCTGTGGAGGGACTGATACAGGTCTTAGTAGATGCTGAAGTGGTGTAGACCAAATGGATGTCCCATTCCCTCATGCTGACATAAAGGCAATATATTGGGTCCTTCCGTTAATGAGATGACCTGCATGCAGTTCTTGCTTAATGATAGCCAGGTATTTGAGGCATGTGCTTCTCAGGTTGAAGAAACTCAGAATGAACCATGGTGAATACTTAGCAAAAAAGCCAATCTCACATTACAGACATTACCCTAGCACCAAAAGTCTAACTCAAGGAACATCTGTTGTTTTTCTGGTCAAGAAATTCAGGCTGTAATTCATTTAGAAGTGCTTCAGTCTCCAACAAAGTGATATCTTCTTAAAGAGCCACAGATTCTATAAAAGCAGTTGTCCCAGGACTGCTATCGAAGAGGAATAAATCCATACTTAATAAGAAAACTAAGGAGGCATGATGATCTTTTTAAATTTTAGGGTGTTAGATAAAGTACATAAGTTAATCTTTAAAAAATATACACAAGTGATATTTATGTGCTACTTATTCCCTATTAGTTTAATTTTTTTTTTTTAAAAAAAAGTATTCCCATATTTTAGGAGAGGAAACTAAGACTCAGGGCATTTAAATGATTTGATAACAGTATCACATATAATAATGTGCTAGCTTAAAATTCGACATGGAATTCTAGCATACAAAAGTGAACCTGAAAAAAAAAAAAAAACAGTCCCCCATAACATGTTTTTTACACCAGAAAGACTGAGTGTCTGTCAGGATGATGTCTGGCTTCAGAGAAGAAAAACCTAAGTCTCAAGCCTAGTTCTTCCAAGTGTTTTCTGAGTGACCTTGGAAAGTTATTTAATCTTGCTTGGTCTCAGTCTCCTCATCTATAAAATAGGGTATATTGGATGCTTATTGCAGGGTTGCTGGAAGGATTAAGTTAAAGTACAGGCATTTTCATTCTCTTTTTATTCTATTGCTGGAACAAAAAGCAACCAGTGGCCTCATTTGTTATCACTTTCAGTGTCCTGAGAGAAGGATAATAGTCTCACTCTTGAGACACGGATGCCCAGGAAGAGTGAAGAATGTAGCCACACTTCTTAACAGAGATCTCAAGCCAGCTGAGAATTATAACAATAGCTATCATTTATTATTATAAAGGTATGTTTTGTGTTCCATTGAAATGCAGAGCTGAGAAGCCAACAGATACACGAGCTTTATGTTATTGTGAAAAATTAAGCATGCAATTAGAAGCTAAAGAAATTATTTTTAGTTTTCAATTTGTATGGTATTTCTAACAATTTAGCAAGGTCAGCAAGGCAAAGATGCATTATGGTACATGTATTAATTGGCTATTTTTAAATGATTTAATACACCTAAAAGACATCTGTACATTGTAAGAGTGATAATGATGAAATCCTAAATGTGTCACTAAAAGATTCATTGACCAAAAAGGTTGCAAAGTTGTACAAGCAGACTGACTGTTCTAAATGTTTTACTTAGTTTATTTCACTTAGTCCATATACCAACCTTGCAACTGAGGTATATTTTGTTCATTAGATTAAATATGTGCTGGTGAGTTATAAAGGACTTTGATGCAGGCAACCTGACTTCAGAGTCCATCAGCCATCTTCCAGGCTGGATGTGCCACCTAATCACAAATAATATAGAGATAAAAAAATTGTAGTTCACCTCAGCTGTAGGCATTTATCCCTGGAAGATTTAAGAACTACTGTTAAGACACAGTATATTTTAACTTATGTTAAACTGATCACTTAAATGAACACAATACTTTAACCCTGAAGTTTAGAAATATTGTGTTGGAAATAGTATTATAGAAAATATGCAATAAACTGTTGTGTAGGGGAGGAAGAGAAATAAAAGCTATATTTTAGAAAGCCTGCATCATCCCAGAACCATAGAGTTGATTAATAGCTCAATTGAATTTAAGAGAGAATATTATGATTCTCTCAAGTTTATAAATGAGGAAACTGAGGCACGCAGAATAATAGTAAATATATCTATGTTTTGTACTGTTAACTAACCTTTCTGTTGCACTGTTCATTGTGTGGCCAGGCTATGTAGCAAAGGTTAAAAGGTAGATAAGTGCCACCTAAGGAAGAGACAACATGCAGAATATACAACTGAGAAAACAGAACTGAGAACAGAAAACACTTACATTAGGCTCAAGTGGTACAGAATTTGCTTATAGTAAAGGAGAGAGAGAATTCATAATATCAAGCACTTTGCAATGATGGGATCCACCATGGCTAATATATCAACTCTCCATCTGACAAAAGAGATATAGCTATATATATCCCACTTCTGCTGCAATAGAAGAATCACTACCTCATCCCTTGGGGTCTGAACTATAGAAAGCTGGGGGTATGCTGGAGGGCCAATAACATATGTTTAAGAAGAACAAAGGATTACACATTAAGACTGAAATAGAAAAAGCAATAAACTAAGCACAGGTTGTGAGGATTTTTGATAAGGAAGTGTTCCAGGCCCCATGTTCACTCTCATGTCATTGAGTGGGGCCAAAACACTAAATGCACCAGACTGCCTTTCTTAATACTTTCACATTTTTTTGAGCTTGTCTGGTCAAATAGTTTTTTGAGATTTTAAATAATGATTATGCACATCCCAGACTATTTAAAGTAGAATTATACTCAGAACTGAGTATTGTAAAATGATTTATGATTAATTAAAATAGATTCATATTAATCATCACCATAAGGTCAGTTTTAAAAAACAGATTGTGGTTTTTTCTTAGTAACCTGTATTAGTTACTCATGGTTGCTGTAACAAAGTACCACAAACTTAGAGACTTAAAACATCACAAACTTACCTTATTGGACTGGAGAACAGAAGTCTGACATGGGTCTCACAGGGTTAAAATTAAGGTGTTGGCAGAGCTGTGTTTTTTTCAAGGCCCTAAAGTACAATTTATTTCCTCCTCGCCCTTTTCCAAATTCTACAGACTGACTGCACACCTCAGCTATAAAACCCTTAGATCTTCAAATCCATCAATGGCTGCTTGAATCTTTCTCACATCTCATCATTGTGACATGGACATTCTTGCCTCCTTATGAGGACCCTTGTAATAATATTGACTCAATTGGATATTCCAGGATTATTTCCTAATCTCAAGGTCAACTGATTAGTAACCTCAATTTCATATGCTACCTTAATTTCCTTTTGCCATGTAATATAACATATTCATAAGTAATGGGGCTAAGGATGTGGATATTTTGAAAGAAGACAATTATTTTTGCCTACCACATAGGCTATACCTAGAGCATCCAGATAAGAAGAAAAATCTGTCTCTTCAGAGACAATTCAGAAAGAAAATGGGAAGCTGGTTGAAATGGTCTTACCAGAATTACCAGTCATTCCCAGAGTGTCACAGAAAACTGCCATTGGCTGTGGAATGATTTTATACTCAATGACATTGATATTCTGAAGAAAAACTGCATTAACTGTAATCACTACAAATGGTGAAGATTTGATTGATGGGGTAATGAAGAAAGAAATTATTTTCATCCAGAGTTTTCCTCAAACACAGGTCCTAGGAAGATCAAAATTTTTGACTCATGACCCTATTACCTCAATTCATAATATATACACCAACCATTGGAATTGAGTCTCTAGCTCTCTGTTCCAAGATTGTTCATAAAAAGGCATACATCTCAAATATGAAACATAACAGTAAGTTTGATTGACCTGATCAAGATAACTCAAGGTAGATGGGTTGGCAGTTATGCTAATAAAGATACCTATGATGTAGAAGAAATAAATGAATATGTATTAGTAGCAAGGAGATGGGACTTCAGTGCTAAAATTATAAGAAACTGAATTGTGCCAATAACTTAAATGAACAGGAAATAGATTTGCCTGTAAAGCCTTCAAAAAGGAACATAGCAATGCTATCACCTTGATTTTAGCCTAGTGAAACCTGTACCGTACTTTTGACCTACAGAATGCTGGATAATATATTTGTGTTCTTTTAAGCTCCTAAATCTCTGGTTACTTTTTAAGGGAGCAGGATATAACTAATTTAGTCCCTTAATAAAGTGAGGTACTATCATTACCTTTATGGTTTTGAGCAACAACCATACAGTTTACATACACAATTTGCATTTATTCACTTCTGTTTTGCTAACTTTTCTTACTATTGAGATTGTGTAACATTCCAATATCCTATAAGTGCCAGCCTTTTTAGTCCGGAGTATGTGGTTCAAAGACTGTTTTCAAAGCAGAAAGGGCTCACTTTGAAAGAGTCGTCTTGTCTTCACCATTTTATTCATGCAAAATCTGATGATATTAAATATAGGCTTGAAGGTGAAAAGATTTCACAAATGGGTGGTTTCTCTGTACTTGATGTGTGCACGTAGGCACATCTCCCTGTTTTAACTGAGCAAATCCTTGCAGATAAGTAGCTGAGCTTTGATTCTTTTTCCTTCTCATCTCTTTCCTTGAGTCACTGACCCACAGTTACCAGTTCAGGGACTCATGAAGTAGAAACCTGGAATTAATTGCATCAATTTTCTGGGTCTAAATGATATCTATCTTGGTGACCCAGGGTTTTAAAGTGAATAGTTGCCTGCCAGGACACGAGAGGTGCTCTGCAGGTTCATCTTGGAGGACACACTATGTTGCAAAGAAATCAAGCAGAAGAAACCTACTTAAAATGAGGTTTTGTTTTAATCAAGATAATTTTCTTGTTTTTATTCCAATCAAGCCTCCTATATTATAAAATAGGAGATAAAGAGAATATAATCACAGTTAAGCTACTCAAGGCAGAGCTACTTTGGTCCAAAATGATATTGGATATCCTGCTATTAAGTATCTTAAATAACTGACTCCAAGAACATTACTTACACTACAGTGTTCTGGTTTGCAGAAGATGCTAAATTGGGAGGAAAGGTCATCCCTGAAAAACAATCCTCAGGTAGGAAAAGAATTAGTTCACTTAAATACTTGAGCTAATAGATAGAAAATTCAATGCAGATAAATGCAGAATAATGAGTCTTATAGAATGTAATAAAAGAACATAATATCTCCTTAATGAGAAGGTACTACAGCATATTGACCTGGAGAGAGATATGAGTTATTTTAATAGAAACCCATATTAAAGATTATTCAGCTCCATTATTACTGAAAAAAAAAATGCAGCGTGTTTTGTTAGACCTCACCTCAAGCTGCACATTCAACCTAATCACTGTACATACTCCAAGAAGCATATTTAAAATGAGCTTTAAAGGGGTGATTTGTAGAAGAAGCTAAATGAAAGCACTTATCAGAGGCATAGGTTTGAAAGCAATTATAGGGAAAACTGACCATTTTTTCTTTGGTAAGTCAGACATGTTAGAAAAGGTTAGAACAAAGGGGTGTCAGGACTGAGATAGCGAGCATATTGCAATGTGAAGACAGAGGTGAGCTGCTCATTAAATCAACCTGTTGTTCTACAGATCCACTTTTACCAATGGTCTGACAATTTCATTAACTTCTTCAGCAATTTGGATAACAAATACAAACAGAGACTTCTCACTGAAGGTTCTGCTTGTCTGAGGCTCATTTACATTACTGAAGCTCTGGAGTATAGACCTGAGGATTCAGCCAATATCAAATGAGACCTTTAGGTGATAAGGCTACTTTTCTTGGTGTTTTTGTCTTATTGTTGTCCTGCTTAAATTTACTTCATTGGCAGATTTCTGGAAAATTACAGAATTAGACTGCAGGCTGACAAATATCAATTGAGATAAACCATAGAGGGATCTGTGTAGACGGGAAAAAAGAGAAATATGCAATGATTTGAAAACAATCATTAAAGACATGTGGATTCTCCAACAACATAAAAATGAACTTTTATAATCAAAGGATAAGACATATTGCTAATTACAAATCTGCCATTGTAAATAGATGACGTTCTCCATTGCTTACCAGGATAAATTTAAATGTGCTCTGAAATACATGTGAAACAACTAAATTCTCCTCATATCTGTCTGTCATAGTACATTTCATTCTTAAGTTCTTTGGAGGAATAGTGATTAAATTATTTTTATTGATGAGCGAATTAGTACAGTGCTTGAGTCCAGATTCTGGAATTGAACAGACCTGGTTACTTGACCTGAATTCCGTAGCTCTAGGACAAGGCTTCTATACCTCAGTACTATTGACATTTTGGGTTGGGTGATGCCTTGTTGTGACAACAAAAATTGTCTCTAGACATTGCCAAATGACCCTAGTTCTAGAGCCATTGTTCTAAGACCTTGTCACAACTGTCCTTAAATTTCAATTTTCTTAGTTGTAAAATAGCAGATTTTGCCTACCACCAAGTTGTAGTCTCTAGTCCTAAATGTCTCAGGACTAGAGAACAGTTCTGGACTCTTCAAATGAAAAAAAAAACGAAAAACAACAAAAAAAAAAAACAGAGAATCAGAGTGGGCAACTGAATTGTCCATGTGTTCACTAATCTTTAATAGTAGATTAAAGATTTTTAAAGAAGTTTTAACCTAGATAAGTGAGAAAAGCAGTGAAAGGGAAAAACAAGTTTATAGGAAATGGAATAAAACCATTCTGATGCCAAGCCTCAGCACTCTGTGTGTGCTTTAACCCACCATTAGGTAATCACTGTGGACTGTCCATTCCCCTTATCCAATCTCTAAGTGTAAAGTTAAGGATTATCCCGGTTTACTTTCCATTTTCTTTGAACATATGAATATTTGTCTAATCTTAGCTGATCTTTGTTTTACATATACAGAAGACAGTTTTGAGTGGAGCTGGAAGAAGTCCTGAACTAATGGACCAAGCTGAGGAAAATATTTGTGTTGCATAGTCTACAAACAGTTAAACAAAGAAAAAATAAATAAGACATAGAAAAGGAAAGACTTTTCTTTTTTCCACAAGCTTGCAAAATTGTGTATATTCTTTTTTTTTTTTTTGATTTGTTTGGGAAAAACTTGTCACTCACCATGAGAGTATATATTCTACCATAAAGTTTCTCTAATTTAAACAGCCTATCTTTTACCAAACATTAAACAAGCCATAAAGCAGGAACTTTGGAACTTCAAATGAAGTTGTCAGAGATTTTTCCTGCCATCAGATGATTTGCAGCTGTGTGACTCATTTGTATCTTTATAAGAATTCAGTAGAAAAAAAAAAAGATTATTAGCATTTCAATTCCTGTCAACTGCTGAAACTAACAAGGCCTGAAGATGTGCCTGACTGCCCTGTGCTAGTATAGCAATAAATGCAGAATACAGGCAATGTGCAATATTTGAAAAAATTATAAGGGGAAGGTGTGTGAGAAAGGAAGCAATGTTGGTGCTGAATGTCCTTATAATAAAAAAATACCAAGTGCATATGCAAATTGTCATCCTAAACTTTGCTACACACAACGTGGGACAGGCTGGCTATTGGCAGTAACACCAGATTCTTCCAGTGAGAAATGAAACCCTAAAAGATAATGCAACACAACATTTTAGTGTAGCACAGGTGTATACTCTCACATCATGTCCCAACATATCTCTCCAACCTACCTCCTCAGTCTAACTGAAGTCATACCAATCTTTTGGCATTTCTCAGATGTCTACTCAAATTTACACTAAATATCATTTTCTCTGTGATTCTCTATACCTGGAATGTTTTGGCAACCCTCTCCTCCCCTTCAAAAATTTTTGCTGAATCCTCCATAAGCAGATTATATCTTATCACTGAGAAACAAGTGCTGGTTTGTACTGGGGCCATGTATTTTGTACAAGGAACTATAATTGAGAAACGATAATAATCACTTTCACAAGAAATATTTAGTCAATGTTTGTTGTTTGACTAACTGAAAAATAAATGAAGAAATGGATAGAGGGAGCCTATTTTTTTTCTATACTAAGATTTACTTTTTCTCAAAGACCTAAAAAAAAAAATTACATGATTTTCTTTCTCAGATAGATTTGTGATTTCTCTTAATCGGGGATTACTGTTGAACACACAACCCTTATCCTTCACCTCCTGATTCAAATCATGTAGTTCCATTACATGGAGTTATGTTGTAATACTTTTTATACTTAAGGGGTAGTTTTCATCTTTAATATTTTAGACATACAGGAAAAAATCAAGTATCCAGAATCATAGGATTATAAAAATTCTTAAAAATTTGTATAATACAAAAATTTTAGATCTACCTTTGAGTAAGTTTGCAATTTAAAGAACAGTTACCATGTAAAGAAGTATGCAGGGAATATATTTATTACAAAATTATTCAGGTTAGATAACAACCCCTTACTAAATTATGTGAGTGCTTGAGAGGAGAACTGATTAGAAATAATTTTTCATGGCCTTTTAAAAAAAGCATAAATCTTTTAAGCTGGGTGGTTTATTTGTTTGATTGTTTGTTTGTTTGTTTTGGTGACTAAGACCTATCTTTAAGAAAGATCCTTGGTTTTGCTGTTTTCCTTGTGTTTGATTCATTGGTGTAAGAATAATTTAGGCCTTTTTTATTTAGTTGCACATAAATACAATAACAAATGCAATCACATGAATAAAATTGATTTTCTAGATGACTTCATTGAATTCTAAAATATGAAGGAATCTCAAATACTCTCTTCAGTCATAAATGTATTTTGCAGATAAGACAACTGAGGTTGTTATCATTTGAATGATTCACTTATGGTAACAAAACTAGATAATGACAGAGTCCAGATGAGAACCAGGGTCTGGTCTCAACTTTCACAGTATCTAAAAATTCCTAACTGCTTTAAACTTTTGTTGTACCGTTTTTTGCTGAAGTGTTCTCAACAGCCCCATTTCTCCGTGCTATACTTTCCTTCTCAATGGACATTGCTCTGGGAAAGTTTTCTTTCTGAGGTAATGCTCAAGGTCGCCTTATTCATAAATATAATAACTGCAGTGCCAGATCCTAGGCAAATGCTCTGGGCCCAGTTCCACAATTCCCTCAGCAGCATTCTTTCTTTTATCTAAGAGAAGGGATCTGGTTTTGCTGATGCTGTCCCCGCTAAGTCTGCCTTTAATTAAATGGTCTGTAGATTTCATTCAGGCATGTAAAGCTCTTTTGTTTTCTGTCAGTGTTGCACTGGTATCAATTGTCTGGCCATTCACTTTGAAGTCTCCAGAGGAACACATTTCCCTCTCAAGGCTGGTTTGAGATAGAGTCAGAAATGTTGCTAAATCATTTGAAGTCCTTTGCTCTTCTCTCAAAACCAGTCACATATAACTCTGGAGAATTTATTCATTTTCCTAGTCAATTTAGTGCTATTATTCTGAATCTGAGTACTAGACACGGTTTTAAGTGATAAAGCATTAGAACAAATAGGACCTTGTGCACACTGACTTTCAATCATTCATTTACTCAGTTTCGACCATTTTGGAACCTACTGTTTTGACAGATGCCAGTTGCTATGCCGGATTCTGGAAATACAAAGAGGAAATATACAGAGTGTGTACTAAAGAATCTTTTACTTCGGGAAACGTGTCCATAGGTTTCCTATGGACTTCCCTTCTCTCATCTGCTTATCATCTTCACTTCGCAAAGTCCTGACAGTTTTCCTTTATTTATTTTTAGATTCCCATGGACACCAATCCAGTTTCTCACCTTCATATGCATGTTTTTCTATAAATAATCCCAGGCCTAAATTCTACTTAATTTGGATTTTCAAGAGTAAGACTTGGGAGGCTTTGTTTTTTAAAGAGCTTTTCTTGTTTTATACCTTATTTGGGTGTTGATTTCATGGGCATATAGACTCATCAAGAGTCACTGAACTGATTACCTAACATATATGCATTTTATTGCTGATAAATTATACCCTAAGCGTTTTGAAAAAAAACTTTCCAGTTAATTATGATGATTATTGTGAGAGTCAAAGGCTTTTAAACCTTTGAAATTAAGAGATATTATTGATAATGTCATGAAAGACAAAGAATCATCTCCCAGAAAAAAAAAAAAGTATTTATAAAGATAGGATCTGCAACATTTCAGGTAGTTTTTGTTTTCCCCAAAGTTTTTCTCTACAAAATTGGAATAAGAAATTCTACCAAAAGACTTGAAATAACCTGAATGACCATCAATAATAGACAGGTAAAATAAATGATGGCCCATTCTTACAATGAAATAATATGGAGTTATAAAAAAATAAAATAAAAAGGTCCTATTGGGGAAATAAATCAAAGATAGATTAGTTGAAAATAAGAAAGTGCTGGCTAGTGCATAAAATGTACTATCATTTCTGTAAATAATAAATAAAAAATATATACACACATATATAATATATATAATATATAACATACAAACATATATACTTATATATTTATATGTGTATATATATTTGCATTATTGTTGTATTTGCATAAATATTTTCTAAAAATATTTTCACACAAACTAATAATAGTTTTTTTCTGTTTGTGGAAATGGTCAATTTAATAACTGGGGTGATGAATGTAATAACTGGGAGAAATGAAAGTTTTACACATACTGTTTTTAATAGTTTTAGTTGATTGAAAATTAACATGCATTGCTTACACAAAAAGCTAAATTTAAATTATTAAAAAAAGAAAGAAAAATCTCTTGCCTGAAAAATTAATGTAAAATATCACTAGGAGAAGAATATTTACAATTTTGAGCTACATAGAGGTCAATTTAGAGTGGGTTGAGCATTGAAACATAGAATACACATGAGATTAAAAAAAGAAAAATTAATAAAAAATGTGTAGCAGTTATGTAGGTGAGAGATGATGAGAGCTTAAACCAGAGAATCAAGAGCTACTTAGGAAGCATAATCACTATAATTCAGTGGCTGATTAAGTCAAGGCTAAGGTGTCCTAGAGTGGGGGGAGGAAGGAAGAACTTGGGATAACTGAATAGTGGTGTTGGGGAAAAAGAGGTATGTTAGGAACATGTTGAGAGAGAAATAAATTCAGAAAAAAAATTAGATAAAATGTCCAGGAAGCAGATAATGTGTTTGCAACTAGCAGCAAGTTCAGGGCCTGAACCTGGCTTTATGATCTTCTGGGTTACTGAGCAATCATCAGGTGCCAGGCACTGTGCAAAGCGAGACTTGCATGCAATGTCTCTTAATCTACAGTGACAATAAAAAGTAACTTCAATTTAAGTAAAGGTGACTCAATGAATCACCTTTAACTAGTCATCACAGTACAGCCATTGTGGCCTTTTTATATATCTACGAGCTGCAATGACACATTAGCTGTGTCATCTTCATTTTGTAGCAGCTTTGTAGAAATATAATTCAAATATTATATACTCCATCCATTTTAGATGTATAGTTCAATTGATTTTAGTACATTCACAGAGTTGTACAACCCAATCTAATTTCAGAACCATTTCATCACCCAAAACAAATTCCATATCCATTAGCAGCCTCTTATTCTTTTTGTCTATATTCCCTACATCTATTCTACTTTCTCAGCCTGTTCTGGATCACATGATCACATATTTTATATAAACAGAATTACATCATGTCTTTGTGATTGGCTTCTTTCACTCAGCATAATGGTTTCAAAGTTAATTTATGGTTATGTTGTGTGCATCAATACTTCATTCTGTTTTATTGCCAAATAATATTCCATTGTATGGGCATACCACATTTATTTTTTTTATTTATCATTACATAGACATTTAGGCCATTTCTAATTGTTGTCTCTTATAAAGAAAGCTGCTATTAACTTCCATGTAAAAGTTTTCGTGTGGGCATATATTTTTATCTGTTTTGGCTATATAAATAGGGGTGGAATTTCTTGGTCATCTGGTAATTCTATATTTAACATCTTAAGTAACGTCTAAACTTTTCTAAAATTTACATAATATTTTACAATTCCATCAGCAATACATGAGGGATCTATTATCTTTGCATCCTCACCACTTGTTATTGTCAATTTTTTAAAGTTACATCTGTCCTAGAGAGTTTAGTGATGTTGTGTCTTGTGGTTTTGATTTGTATTTTTCTAATGTCTTAATGATGTCAAACATCTTCTCATGTGTTCATTGGGCAATTGTATATCTTTGGAGTGATATCTATTCAGATCTGTGGCCCATTTTTTAATTGGACTTTTAATTTTTTTATAATTAAGTTTTAAGAGCTTTTTTAAAAAATGTATTCTTGATACAAATCTCTTAGCAAATATATTTTGCAAATATTTTCTCCAATTCTGTGGATTGCCCTTTTACTTTAGAGATCAGCAATTCCCAAGCTTTTTGGCATCAGGGACCAATGCTCCTATGAGAATCTAATGCCTGAATAATCCCAGGTGCAGCTACTGCAAACAAGATGAAGTTTTGCTTGCTATCTCCTGCTGCTCATCTCCTGCTCTGCAGCTCCCTCAGGAATCCCTGGGGTTGGGGATCCCTGTTCTAGATGGTATTGTTTGTAACACAAAGGATAGTAATTATGGTATAATACAATTTATGTACTTTTACTCTCTCTTTTTTTGTGTTTTGATATCCTTTATAAGAAGACATTAATTTATGAAGATTTACCCCTTTGTTAAAGTCTGCTAACACCTTTATAGTTTTAGCTCTTACATTTAGATCTATAATCCATTATGTGTGTGTGTGTGTGTGTGTGTGTGTGTGTGTCCTAAGAACTAAAGAAAAAGTACAACCTCTTTTGTATGTCCAGTTGTTATAGTATTTTTTGCTGAAAAAAAACTATTCTTAACCCCACTGAATCTTTTTGGCACTCTTGCAAAAGTCAGTTGCTCATTTTGCCCACTTCTTAGTGTGAAAAAAAAAAGTCTAAAGATTTTCAGGATGTTGTTCTAGTTCCTTTAGTTTTATGAACTCTAGAGTGATTCACAAGTATCATTTTTACTGTAAAGTACATAGTTATATATCATTACTCAAAAACCTATAGAATTTAACCAGATATGTAAACAGAATAGTCACTCACAAAGATGCCCACATCCCAAACCCCAGAATCTGTGAATACTTTATCTTAAAAGGCAAAAGAGAATTAAGATCATGGGTACAGTTAAGGTTGCTAATCAACTGACCTCAAAATAGAAAGATTACCTCAAATTAAACAAGTGGGCTCAATGAAATCATAACAGCACTTAAAAATAGAAGAGGCAGAAAGAGGATCAAAGAAACGCGATGTGAAAAGAACTTAGGCCGCCATTCTGACATTGAACATGGAGGAAGTAGGGCACAACAAGGAATACAGATGGCTTGGGAAGCTAGAAAAGGCAAAGAATTGGGTTTTCCCATAGAGTTTCCAGAATGGATCACAGCTCTATTAACACTTTGATTTTAACCTAGTGTGCCCTGTGTGAAAACTTCCACCTGCAAAAATGTAAGATTACAAATTTGTGTTGTTTAAAAATATGAAGTTTGTGGTAAGTTTTTATAGAAGAAAAAGAAAACTAATATAAGCAGTATTTGGGGCTGAGCAATGGTCTTGTCTGTGTAATTTTCTTTATGACCTAGAATCTTTTTTCTTATCTAAAGACTGGCTAATTTCTGACCATTTGGGGAACACTGTACTGCCCTTCTCATTTACCATATGCCTTTCCCTCATTATAGCCAAGGAAAAGTCTTGGTGTCTGAGGCCATGTTCAGAGAGTTGAACTGCCTGCCTCACTGAACAGACAACTACTCCAGTATCCACAGCTGCTAATATTCTGCCACTAAATCTACTTTAAAAAACATAAAAAGAAAAATAGCAGCATACTAAGGAAAATAAATGTTTGTATGAATTCATGTGCTTTTCACTAGAGAGGATAATAATAAATCTGCTGGGCAGTACAAATTGCCCTCCAAGTCTAAAGTCACCTCATCATTCCCAGGGAGATCAGCTGAATTAATGGTCAAACATGTTAATAGAATAATGGGGCATCCTTAACCATTTATAGAGGAGGAAGGGGAGGGATAACTGGATGCTTATTTTATGGCAATTTATGTCAGTGTAAAAGTTATAAAGATTGCCAGAAAGTAAAGGAGCATGATGTAGAATCACTGGAGAAACTGTAAAATCAATACCTCTAGGGTTTTCAACACTGTACATGGCAGGTCCTTTCAAATCCATTGCCTGCATGATATTTTATGTATGTAACTGGCAATGGTGATGGTGGATGATGTTCAACTCATGGAGTTGGCACCAAATCAATCATCACAAATGAAAATGCATATGTCTCTCTCCATTTTCTATCTGCTTTCTCAGATGCTGAGATTAGATCCTATACCCAAGAGAGAGTTATCCACAGCAAAGGATAATATGAGGAATTCTAAAAGTGTTTAAATAGTTTTTTAAAAAAACAACAACAATAACAACAACAACAAAAAACAATGCAACTAGCATCATAGATTTTTCCTGGTTAGAAAATAGCAATTTATTCAAATGATTGGAAAGTGGTTTTTAACACTGAGACACTGTTTTACTCCTATGATATTGGCACATATTAAAAAATTTAATGTTTTTTTAGGTAAAACTGAAGGAAAACAAAAACTCACATGGTTTTTGGAAGAATATACTTTAGAAAATCATTTGTGGAGTGAAAATTGGTAACATCCAATGTAATTTCATAATCTGACCCACTGTATCTTATTAAGCAAAGGCTTTCTAGAGTTTTTACATATCCCTATGGCTTTTAAATAAACCCTTCGAGACCACTGTTTTGATGCTGCAGATTTGTATTATAAGAAACAACTTCCCTGATATCTAATTCATCCAAAGGTTGTTTGCAACTCTAATTTTCTGCATTAAAAAAATTGTAAAAACTAAAGGGGTTTGGGCTGATACAAAATGTCATATGGAGAACTTTTTTGGGAAACAAAATCTTGAAGATGAAAATTACGAATAGATGCTTTGATCAGATCAGATTTGAAATCAAAGATGCCTATTTGACTGTAAAATGTGACCATGGTGGTCAATTAAAGATAAAAATAAATAAATTTTTATTGTTTACTACTGTTTGGAATCAAGTATTTACAGAAGGCAAGGCAGTGGGCACAAAGTTGCTATTGAAATAGAATAATTTAGTGGAAATATGACTACATGTGAGTACAAATATTGTGGAACCTACTGCATTTGAAAGTTTGCAGGAAAAAAAGTGATAAATGGGGGGATATAAATGATCAGGCCAGAGCTTGGTCATAAGAGCAGAGAGCTTCTTTGATCTGAAAGGATATTCTATTTCTTAAAACTTCAAGGTTAATGTTTCTGAACATCACCCTAAATTTTTGTCTTACTGATGGCTCAATTACTGCATATGTTGAAGTCAAAGCTATACCATATATTTTAAGTTAAAAGCACAGCAATGATAAAGATGGAGTAGGATCCTGAGAATTGGAATAGGAGAACTTAGAGAGATCTCACTGAGTTAGAAAAATCCAAAATTGTGTGAGGCTGCATTTTTGCCAGCAACACAGCTCCTCCTTCTCTGTCTGAGGTAACCTGAAGATATTTACTATACAGAGCTGAGGAAACTGCCTTGCAATGATGTACCAATTCTTCTCAAGACCCTTCAGAACTTATTGCTATTATATTGCTAACTTGACTCCGTTTCTAGGAGAATACACTAGACATACCTATGGTTTCCCAACAAACTCTTGGTATCAATATTCTGGCTTTGAAAACTGGTATTATTGGCAGAGCTTACCTGAAGTTCAATCCCTCAGTTCTTTCAATGGTTATTTAAACCTCTAATTCTCTATATTAAGGTACATACAAACTCAGAAAGAAACACCATCCACATAGAAAGAATTGAAAGATTTATGTATATTTATATTGGTAGAGCCTTGCTAAATATGTGTGTGAACTGATCCTAAATGTATATGACCAAGGAATATAAAACTCTAATACTGATAATGTCAAATATATCAATACAGATGCACTTACCAGAGATTCTGGATTCAGTAATTTAGCCTAAGCAATATGAATATTTAAATATTTTGCTGAGTTAATTTACTGAAATCCAGAATTATAATCTCTTCATTAAGTGCAGGTGAGATGCCAGAACTTCCTTTTCCTTTTATAATATAATAAACCAAAATGTCCTGGAGAGGAGTATTGGATTGGATTACATGTGACTTATTATTCATTCCCTAAATACATACCTGTTCAACACCCAAAGTTCATACTATTCACCACAACATTTGTGAGGAGGACACAAGCACCTCTACAGAGGTTGACCTTTGAAAGCTACAGTTTTTAGTAAGAAATGTCACCACTAAAATATACTTTCTGTTTTCTCAAACTAAGAAATTCAGAGTTTAATGACAGCAGTGAAATTTAGAGACAAAATGGGTCTGGCTATTTTAATAAGTATGCTAGAACAGAACTCAAAATGTGTAAACCATAGAGGTGTTTTGATGGGACTACTTGATTATGGTATTTGTAGGACAAAATGGTTGGAAAGCTATTTGAATTCATACTTTATCTTTATAACTGAGCCTATCTAGGTCATGAATAGATCACATTTCCACAACAGACTCACACCTCTCATCCAGTGTCAAGTCCTGAGTTTATTCACCAGTCTATAAAACTGTAAATGAGAAGACAGGAGTCTCCTTGAGAAAAACTACCCCATAATGCTGCTACAACCATAAAACTATTTTTTAGCTTTCTCTATAAGGAACCTGTAACCATTGAACAGGATAGCTCTCCACTAAAAAAAAATAAAAATTTCCAGAGTTTTCAAGGATTATTGAACATTGGATCTGAATTAAAAGTTAATTCTTGGGGACGAAAACCCACTGTGTATTACCAATTAAGGAAAATCTCTGTCAGTCAAAGAGCAAATAAATCTTTTAAATTTACCTTCATTTAGACAAACTTTAAAAATGTATTTCTTGAAGATGGTGGAATAGGTAAATGCTGTGCTTGCCTTTTCTCACAACCACATTAAATTATAACTAAAGCACAGAATAGCAATCATTGAGAATCACCTGAAGTCTAGTTAAACAGAATTCCTACAATTGGGCCACCTTGAGACTGGTAGAAGGGGCAGAGATGCAGAATGAGCTGGTCCCACACTTGAATGTGGTGGTTGAGTACTGGGTGGGCTGTATTGCCTGCAGAGATCCCTCCTGAAAAGCAAAAGTTTCTGACCTCAAACCAGGCTCCTCAACTCAGAGTTCCAGTGCCAGAAAGGGAAGTTCCCACAACTTCTGACTGTGAAAACCAGCAGAGATAAGTAAAATGGAGGGCTGCTGAAGTGTTGACATTCCTCTTAAGGGGCCTGCATGAGTTCCAGCACTGGGGCAGCAGCCTGAAAGGTGCCAGGATCATATGAGAAGGAACTAGGTCATCTTGCATTAGAGTGAAGGTTGGAGGGGCATTTTCTTCCAGAAAGAAGTGCTGGCAAAGTGCACTATTCCTTTGTTGGGCATTCCCTCACCCGGGAGGCCAGGTTTGGTTTGAGCCAAAGTATCAACTGGGAACACATCTGAGAATGACACATCCAAACAGCATATTGGGCAGGCATCAGAGCCTGGCTAAAGTGAATCTTGCTTCATGGTGTCAGCCCCTACACAACAGCTCCTTTATTGTAGTCACCAGCTAGTCCTCACTATCAAACAGTAGAGGGTCAATCCCTCCCACTGATATGCAAATAAAAATCAAGGCTCAACTACAACAGGAAGGGACACACAATCCAAACAAGGGGCACACTCGGAGCATCTAGCTCAGAGGACTAGGAAGACCAGGCCCCTATGCCCCACAGAACATCTACTTCAGAAGGCCACTATATTAAGACCTGGAGACATAGTAGCTTTACCTAATATATAGAAACAAACACAGGGAGGTAGCCAAAATGGGAAGACAGAGAAACATATTTCAAATGAAAGAACAGCACAAAGCTCCAGAAAAAGAACTAAACAAAATGGAGACAAATAATTTACCAGATGCAGAGTTCGAAACACTGGTTATAAGGATGCTTAACAAACTTAGGAAAGAGTAGTTGAAAACTTTAACAAAGAGATAGAAAGCTCTAAAATGGAAATAGAAAACATGAAAAGAACCAATCAGAAATGAAGAATACAATAATTGAAATGAATGATACATTAAAGAGAATAAACAGTAGATTATATGAAGCAAACAACTGAATCAGTGATTTAGAAGAAAAGGAAACAAAAAACACCCCATTAGAACAGCAATAAGAAAAAAGAACCCCCCAAAATGAGTGTAGTTTAAGGAGCCACTGAGACTACATTGAATGGGGCACTGGTAGGAGAAGAGAGAGTGCAAGGAAATTAAAACCTATTTCAAGAAATAATGATGAAATCTTTTCTAACCTGGCAAAAGAAATAGGCATACAAGCTCAGTAAGTGCAGAGAGTACCAAACAAGATGAACCCAAAGAGGCCCAAACAAAGGCACATCATAATTGAAATGCTAAAGGTGAAAGACAAAGAGAATCTTAAAAGCAACAAGAGGAAAGCAGTTAATTACCTACAAGGGAGCTCCCCTAAGACTGTTATCTGATTTCTCAACAGAAACTTTGCAGGCCAAAAGGGATTGGCAGGAAATATTCAACCAAGATTACTCTATCGAGAAAAGCTATTATTTAGAATTGAAGGAAAGGTAAAGAGCTTCCCAGAAAAGAAAATGCTAAAGTAGTTCATCAACACCAAATCAGTATTAGAAGAAATGTTAGAGAGACTTCTTTAAGAAGAAAAAGAAAAAAAAAAGATAAAATACATGAATAATAAAATGGCAATAACTACTTATCTATCAATAATTATTCTAAATGTAAATGGACTAAATGCTGCAATCAAAAGATAAAGTGGCTGAATGGATAAGAAAATAAGACACTTATGTATGTTGCCTACAAGAGACTCACTTCAGATAGAAAAATACACACAGATTGAAAGTGAAGGAACTGAAAAAGATGTTTTATGAAAATGAAAACAAACAAAAAAAAGCTGGATAGTAATACTTATACAAGAAAAAGTAGACTTTAAAACAAAGGCTATAAGAGGAAACAAAAAAGGATCCAGTAATCTTCTGTGTATTTACCAAACAAACCTCAAACACTACTTCGAAGGAACATGTGAATCTCTAAGTACATTTCAGGATTATTTACAGTAGTCAAGATATGGAGGTTACCTGGGTGTCCATTAATAGAAGAATAGATAAAGAAGAGGTGGTATACACACACGCAGGCACATACACACATATACACATGTATGTATGTATATATATACATATATATATATACACACATACATATATACACACACACATACACATGTATATATATACATACATGTGTGTGTATATATATGCACATGTATATATATATACATATATATATATACATGTGCATATATAATATATAGAATATAGAATGTAGGATATAGAATATAGAATCAATATATAATATATAATATTACTTAGCCCTAAAAAAAGAATGAAATCTTGCCATCTACAACAACATGGATGGACCTAGCAGACACTATACTTAGTGGATGGACTAAATCAGACAGAGAAAGACAAATCCCATATGATTTCACTTACATGTGGAATCTAAAAATCAAAACAAACCAACTTACAAAACAGAAACAAACTCATAGATACAAAGAATGTTTTGACAGCTGCTGTATGGAGGGAGTTGTGGGGGTAGGTGAAAAGAGGAATGGGATTAAGAAGTACAAATTGGTAGTTACAAAATGGTCACAAAGATGTACAGTTTAAAGAATATAGTCAAAATATTATAATAACTATGTCTGATTTCAGATGGACACTAGATTTATCAAAGTGGTCACTTCATAAGTTATATAAATGTCTAATCACCATGTTTTACATCTGAAACAAATATAATATATGTCAACTGTAACTGAAAATTTAAATTATTAAAAAAATAAGTGTATTTCTCTATCTTCTTGAAGTTCGACTTGGGCATGTGGCTTGCTTTGACTAAGAAAATGTAAGTGGTAATAATCTGTCAATTCTGGATGGAAGACTTCAAGAGACAATGTGGTTAGCCATGTTCTCTTCTCATGCCATAGTGACAAGAAACATTCCAGATGAAGTTTCCTCTATTAGCCTCAGTCCCTAAGCAAGGGCATCATGGAGCAGATCTCTCAGGTAGTGGAGCTGCAAATGTATCATGGTTAAAAATACACCTTTGCTATTTTAAGTCATTAAGACAGTTGGTTAATGTAGCATAACCAGACCTGTCCTGCCTAATAAACTATGAAAATAATTCAGTCTCTAAAATGAGAGAGGAACATATGCATACAACATGAATATCTCCAAGGTAAATTGAGTTTAAAAAATAAAAATTTTAAATATGTTGACCCCGTTAACTTTAAAACAGGCAAACATATAAAACAAAATAACAAAAATATTTTTTTCAATGATATCTATTTATGTAAAATATGTAACTGTCTACACAGAACTAATATACAACATTGCTCCCTAAGTGGAGAGGAGTAATGCTTTAGGTGACTAGGTTGGAGGGATATGAGTTGTTTTTCTTTTTATTCCATGTGTTTCTGTCTTGTTCATTTATTTGATAATAGACAAATATATTTTCAATTATTTTAAAAATTAATTTTAAAAATATGAACAGACTTCACTGGTGAATTCTACCAAACATTCATAAAATAATTCATTCCAATCCTACTCATTTTATGAGACCAGCATTACCATGATACTAAAACCAGACAAGGACTCCATATGAAAAGAAAATGAGAGGTTAATATTCCTGATGAACATGGATAAAAAAATCTTCAACAAAATGTTTGCAAACCCAATTTGACTATGTATTAGAAGAATCATACACCATTATCAAGTGGGATTTATTTCAGAAATGCAAGTATGGTTCAACATCTGCAAATCAGTCGGTGTAATACATCACATTAACAAAATGAAGGATACAAATTATACGGTCTCTCAATAGGTACAGAAAAAGCATTTGAAAAACTTCAACCTCACTTTATTATAAAAATTCTCAACAAAATGAGTATAGAGAGAATGTGCCTCAACATAATAAAGGACATATATGACAAGCTCACTGATAACATCATATTCAATGGTGAAAAGCTAAAAGTTTTTCACCTCAGATCAAGAACAGGACAAGGATGCCCACTTTCAACCTTTTTTATTCAATATGGTTGGAAGTTTTAGCCAGAGAAATTAGACAAAAAAAAAAAAATCAAAAGCAACCAAATTGGAAGGAGAGAGGCAAAACTGTCACTATTTGCAGATGACATCACATTATAAATAGAAAACCATAACATGCCATCAAAAAAAATCTAATGATAATCAAGCTAATAATCAAATTAGGTAAAGTTGTAGGATACAAAATCAATACTCAAAATTTGTTGTTTCTATACATCAATAATGAATTATCAGTATGAGAAATTTTTTAAAAGTCTAATTACAATTGCATCAAAAAGAATAAAAAAACCTAGAAATAAATTTAAACAAAGAGGTGAAAGACCACTATGTTAAAATTGTAAGACATTAATGAAAGATTTGAAAAGGATAAATAAATTGAAAGATATTCTGTTTATTAATTGAAAGAATCAATATTGTTAAAATGTTCATACTACTCAAAGCAATCTACAGATACAATGGAATTCCTATCATAAGTCCAATAATATTCTTTACAGAAATGGAACAAAGAATCCTAAAACTTGTATAGAATCACAAAAGATTTTGAATAGCCAAAGCTACCTGCAGAAAGAACAAAGCTGGAGGCATAAACTCCCTGATTTCAAACTATATTACAAAGCTATAATAAGAACAGTATAGATATTGGTATTAAAAACAAACACATAGACCAATGAAACAGTACTGGGAAACCAAAAATGACCAAATACAAAAGAAAAAAAAACATATGGGGGAGAATTTTAATATTTATGATGAACATGATAAAAAAAAAACATTTTTAAAGTGCATTTTTTTTCGCCTTTGAGATCTTATGTGGGGCATGCTATTATAGTAGAAGTAAATCATAGACACTAATACAGCCTAATATACATATGGAAATGAATAGTGACAGTACCAGAAAAGTTCCAGTTACAGTATTTTTTTTTTTAACAAAATTGATGTTCTGTTTTCCCATTCCAGAGAAATACCCTGAACAGGAATAGCTGGCTCTATTATGGACAATTCCTTTTTCTCTATTTCATATACCAAAGTTCATTTCTACTCTCATTCAGAATACTCTAGGTCCCTTGTCATCAGTGAAATATTGTTTCATTGCATGGAACAGAGACACAATTGCTGTAACGAACCACAGAGAAGTTTTACTTTACTTCTACAATCAGAACCCTGGAGGCTGGCAGATTAAGGCTGGTACGGTTGCTTGAATAGATCATTAATAAAGCAGCTATACCTAGTTATTCCTCTTCCATCTGTAGCATGTAGTTTTTAACTGAGTAGTCTCCTCCTAATTATAAACTGGCTGCTACATCTCTACGAACAGAAAGGCATTTCAGTAAAGAATAAGAGAGCCATAAAATATATATATAATCAGTAAATACAAAACTTTCACAGAAATATCCAATAGATTTTCCCTTTCCATCTCTTTGGTTACATTTATGTTGCATGCCATTCACTTCTACCTCCAAAAATAAGGAAGACTGAAAATTATGGTTTGTTTTTTTGATAATAGTACTGACACTGACAATGCAAAGTTCATATTCTGTTTTAAAGAAGATAATAAGAATTGGGTAAATATCTAGCTGAATTTATCATAACTTCTCTTCATCTGAGCTCTGTTAAATATTGAAGTTCAGCTTTGGCATAACCTCAGAGACAAAGCCTTCACAAAGTATTTCTGTCTTCATTGATTCCCCCTTGATATCTCCTGAGACTATTATTTGTAGCTTATGCTTTGTGAATTAATTGAATATTGCAAATCCTTGTTACTTGAATTTACTTTGTCTCCATTACTGGGTTAACTCCTAAGAATAGGTGTCACCTCTTTCTTTTATACCTAAGTAATTAGTTATCTCTAGACACCGGAGAATGAATAAATATATCTGGTTATATCATCTAATTGATGTCTAAGGAATAAGTAGTTAAGAAAATTCTACAAATGATAAAAAACTAAGTGTATCTGGTAAATTAGATTTGAAGGGTTTAAATAGTATGTTCAATTTGTATACATTATTAAAATATTTTCACTTGTTTTATAAATCACTCCACTTTGACACATTCTGATGACCTCCAGAGACAAGTATTATGAGCATGAGTAGGAAAAACAGAAAAAAATATATATGATAACAATTTAATCTCATGTGCCCAGTCACTGATATATGAACTAGAGAGTACATCGAGTCCTTTGTACAAAGCTAAGAATCATTCATAAGAATTTATAACATGTGATTATTAAAGGTACACTGAAGCAAGGAAATAGTGTTTCAAGGGTAGAAAGACATGCTAATAGAAGTTCAAAGAACATACTTATTCCCTCGTTGAAAAACACTAATGTTTAGTAAAATACAATATAATGTAGACTCATTTCCTGTCCTTCAGTACATTACATTATGGCCTTGACTTTTACATGGGAGAATAAAAAATAAAATTTAATAGTATATCTCCTCTTTTCTTTCCTTCAGGAAAATGCAGGCTGCTCCTGAGTTCACAAAGAAAATATCTCTGAGGAAATCATTTTGGGCACAAAGATAAATTGTTCTTTTTGGCATTTTTAAAGAGAATTACTTACATGATTAAAAATCGAAAATCTGTTACTTTTAATTCAATTCTCATTTCTGTCTCCTATCCTTCTTTTATTTTGATGATATTTTTGATGATGGTGGTTTAAATGTGACTAAGAAGGGAATTAGGAGGTGGTTGACCTTCTCTCCTTATTCTGATCTCTCTCCTTCCAGCCTGTATAAGACTAAATATGTATGTCTGAGATAGTACCAATTTTGAAGTAAGGACAGATGGAGTTTAAGACCTGAAGTGAGTATACTGATACCAGGAAATTATTAATTTTTTTATTGCTATGTCATATAAGAAAGACTTGGTTTATGAGAAACTCATACATGGTCGTTTGTTAATTTTATAAGTATATTAAGTACCAAAATATGTGCTTCATTCAAGCAGTGGTTTTTAAATATTTTTTTTGGTATTATTATGGGAAAAATTCAAATAAAATTAATGGCTCCATTAGATGTAAAAATAGATCTCTTCCATTTGAATCAGAGTAGGAAGACACATTTTTTCTCTGCTTCCAACTCTTTGCTCAGGATCAGTTTCTTTTATTCTAACAGACAATGAGCAAGAGGACTGTATAATACCTATTTGCCCAGTATAGTTCTGATTTATGCCTATGGCCCTAGAGAATTTATAAATCATACCCTATTTCACTCTCAACAGTGAATAGAGAGATCTGATAAGCCAAGTCATAACATGGTATGATTTTTATTGACTGATTCAAACATATGAATGTCAGTGTTTTGGACTTTCTGATGAATAAAATATTAGAGAGGAAGTCTTTGGTTATCAATAGTGCCTTTTCTGCTAATTATCTCCGTGAAACTGAGGAATACTTTCCAAACTTGGACCTCAGTTTCCTCTGCTCTATAATGATGACATGGTACTTGAAATGTCTTCTATTTCTAATCTTTTATTCCATGATATTGGATGTACCTTTGCTTAGAAAAACTACTGTTTCATTTGTTAGACAGTGATAATAATCAGTGTCTGTCTGCTTAGGTAGATTTCAGGAATAGTTTGGAGCACTTTGCAATTCCACTTGTATTAAGTTATTCCCACAGATTAGGAATGAGAAATTGATGAGAAAACAGTTTCCCCTTGAAGGTTTCTCGAGGGTTGAATACTGCTAATGAGATATATTTGAGAACCAAACTGTTTTTGCCAGACACTTATTTCATTTGGCTGGATTCTAAAAAACTATGTATTATTGAATATAGTTAACATTTCTGTAAATGTTTCTGAATAGTACAGGTGGTGTGCTCTTATGAAAGTAGATTACGCTGGAAAATACTGTTCCAAATAACCACTTTTCCCAGGCAATGGCATTAATGTAGGCACATTAGAAGAACAAATAGGAGAAAGGACTTTACATAATTCTGATCTGGCTACCAATATGGAGGGACATTACCTTTATAACAATAGTTCCTCTTTCCAGGAAGCACTAGCCTTAGGATTCAAAGCTGGTGGTAGATTTCCAAGCAGTCTTTTAGTCACAAAACAAACTCTAAATACTTATGTAAAATGAAGATACCATAAATTCGATCCACACATTGAGGAAAGAAATACACAAATCTTTGAAGCATATCAAGATGCCGATGTCTGGATGGTATTTTATAAGTATGAGTCTACAATTAGAGAAGACATCCTGAGGAAATAATTTTTAAGGATACCATTCAAAGTTTGTGATGAGCTATGTGAAAATATTTCCAGCTAGTAATGTTCTTTATAACCCAATTCATGTTATAGTAACCATTTTGATGGCTGGTTGAAAATATGTATTTCTGGAGTCATTTGAAGAGTTCATCATAAAAACTGGAAATTGTGCAGAATAATTATTATAGGCTTATAGAAATAACTACTTTTAACTGCAGAAAATTGTCACAGTTTGTACAAGTCTATACAGTTATTCAGGTTTTCAGTTTTAGGACATAAAATGAGAAAAATTATGGAGGGAGAAGTAGATAAAAAATAATTTCTTCTAAAGATGGTTTTATATTACATTTTTATTTATGCATTTATTTATTATTTATATAATAATCACCTACTTTAAGCATACCACTGATTTACATGTATTAGATATACAAAAGAAGGTGATGACAGAGATCTCTACCAGTCAGAATACGCAAAAATATGCTGAACTAAAATCCTCACATTGTAAGGGCTTATAACAACAGATGTATATTCTTGCCTGTCTACAGGTCTGTTATGATGTGACTGGCGTCTGCTCTACAGTTCTTCACTCTGGTGTCCAGTCTACTATGCAGCTATCATTTCTAAAGATGGCCTAGGAAAGAAGAGTTCTGGAGGTTTTAGAACTGCCAATTAAATGCCTTTGCTCAGATGTAACAAACATCACAGTGGCTCGAAGCTCATTGGCCAGTCATATGGCCCTACCCAACTACAAAGGATCCTCCGGGGAGTATAATCTAAATATATGATTAAGTGGCAGAGATAAACAGCATTAATGGTAACCAAAGTTTATCCATCTGGTCACAAAATATTCAGACCACTCCCCCTCCTCAGACAAAATATATGTATTCACTCCCCAAGGGAGACAATTCAAAAGATTTTAGTTTAGGATCTTACAAAATGTGACATTAATAGTACATCAGGGGGTATATATGAGCGACTTTAATCCAGTTCATCTGAAGCCTTTCCTGATTAGGAAATCTGCACACTATTTGAAAGACAAGTTAATTGCTTCTACTATCTCACAAACTTTAATGAAACAGGGATAAGGTAATCCCAGAAATAATCTATTCAGCAGGGGAAACAGAAAACTGTCTCTGGTTTGCAGCATTTTGGAAACCCTCTTGATAAATGTAGCGAGGGTTCTACTCTGCAAGTGGAAGATGTTTGTTGTTAGATCCTGAGTCAGCTTCATGGGAAGAGCACTCAGACCACTGTTCTCCATGGCCCTTTGCTCTAATCCGGGAGCCTCTTATTTCTACTTTAGTCAAACATACAAAATTTGCAGTGGGCTTTTGAAACTATACCTTACTTGGCGGTTGAGCAGCTTTCTCAGCCTCCTTCTTGCCTATAGATGGTAGAGAGCCTGACAGTTGCTTTAAATCTTAAACAATTGGTGCTTTTTTAGTCCAGGCTCATGGTTCTTTTGGAAATACAACTCTATAAGAGATTTAGTTGTTTTCTCAATTATTAACTATAGTAAACTTCATGTGACAACAGCCAAATTATAATTTTTCCCCCTAGACTTTGAAACAATTTTTACTCTACATGCTCAGTTGTATGCCTGTCTTTCTCTTAATTAATTGTAAGTTACTCTGAATCTGTCAGACTTCCATGGGTGAGACATCCCTTAATATCTCTTTTCTGTTAGCCATGTTGTTCACATCAAGTATTTAACGGGCAAGTAGCTGATGCAGCATAGGAAGGACAAATGCTCACAATTCATTACCAGAAACTGTCCTATGGGTTGTCCAGTCACAATGAGGACAGAAAGTACGATTTCTCTATATACCTGAATAAGTAGAGAACCAGAAATATTTGATGAACAAATTTTCTTCCTTAAATATTTGGCAAGAAAAGACTTATGAGTGTCCGATGAGACATAAATTAAAGATGATCACTGGAGGCAGTGGGAAGACCACTCTAGCCTAGTGATTGGCACAAGGTATTTCATCTCTGCCTCATGTGTTTAATGTCTGATTACTTGGAGTAAATCATGTTATTTTCTTATCAAGAGATTACTTATTTGTCCAAGAGGAACACTAAATAATGCATATTGATTTTAATAGTCTCTGCTTCAAGAAATACTGAGGAAGACATGTAGGAAAAAAGGTCTCAATAGGTTTTAGAAATCTGTTGAGGTGAAGCAGCATTCTCTAGATCAAGTTCTCTTTCCACACTTTCTGTGGAGCTTCCCTAATTCTTCCTATCCCAGCCCTTTTCTTTTTCTTGGAGTTTCTACAGAGATAAGATGCAGCTATACCCTGAGTCCCTGGAAGGGACTTCCATTCTTCTGAAAAGGAAATACTTTCATTAATAGGGCAGTCCTGGACCCCAGTGGCTCCTGTGTACAGATATTAAGAAGAGCATCTCTGCCAATGTACTTAGGCAGAACAATAAAGCATCTTTACAGCCCAAGCTCACCAGAGCCACTATTGATTCACTGGCATGTGCTCTCTCAATAGTAAAAGGCTGCCAGGATTTACTCGCTCAGCTTTTCCCTTTCCTCAGCTATCATTATTCAGTGTAAAACTCCTTTAACCTGGTGGAGTTGTTGCTCTTGCTAATACTGTGTTAGCAAATTATTGATCCCGATGATAAGAACAGGAATCGTTTCTCCTGTAGCAGGATGTGCAATTGGATCTACATTCTGCCCTGGTAATTTTCTCTATAGATCTTCCAGGGGGACTAGACAAATGGACCATTAAAAAGGGATAGGGGCGGGAGGGAGCTGCCTGAGGTTGATGGTACATTTGAGTTAAATCCAAACTTTACTGGTGTTTTTCAGCTTCTATTTGAAAACTTATAAACAATCTTCTTTGGCACTTTATGGTTTTGTTTTTTAGACCGTTGTTTTATTTGGTTTGTTTTTAACTTTTCCTGATGGTCAAAGCTTCTTCTTTTGAAATTGAAATTAAGACAATAAAATATTCAGGGAGGTTTTGACAAAGGCAAAACAAGATCATTGACATTGATAAGGAGAGCTGATAAATTTCAGCCATGCTGGCCTCTGTGGTTGCAATTTAGTGACACCAAATCTTCATTAAGATGCTTACCTCTCTGTCTTTTACCTCTTCTTAACTACTGAATGATTATTAATCCAATTATATCTAACTAAGATTCACAGACTGTCTATAAGGCCTAGCACTGTAGATCCTGCAAAAGAGCTAAACAAGTAGAAAGTTGAGTCCAATGGTCTACTCCGAGGCTTTAAGAACATATTTTTTATTTGTTGAGAAATAAAGAGAAATTACAAAAGAAAAAATTAAAAAGAAATTACCACCAAAATTAGAGCAGTTGACTTTCTTCTCCATAGCATAAACTCTGGAAGTGAAAGCAGACTGTCTCATTCACTATGCTGGAGTCAAAAACTGAGCTTGAGGTAGGAAACACTGTTGTGATTGAAGTAAGACTTCAAAAAGCACTGTGAATGAGCTGGAGAGATACCCATTCAGCACAGAAATTTAGAAAAACAATGTTGGCATATCTGATGACACATTACTTTCTATTTACATTCTGAAATGTATTGAAGGCTATGAAAATCTTGAAGGCAAATTGTTTATTTCTTTAATAAGGTTTGCTGACTTGAATGTTTTTAGTGCAAGAAAGTAAGTTTATATATCTTCAAAGACCTACTTGAATTTCTCATCAGGAAGAAGTGCTTAGTGAACTGTTGACCTTATACTGCTCATTAGGCAAGGAAAATATTTAAGGCAGAATACATTCATTTTACATTATATAGCATATGACAGATACGTAGGATATTTTATGTAAGCAATTTTCTATCCTAGATTATAAATTCTAAAGAAAGTTACTCTTCTAAAATAAAATTTAAGTGCTCCTTTGTCAGGTAATAGATATAAAACTTGATATTTCAATTTTAGCATATATTAGAGTTAGAAGGATAAATGGTCATTGATAAACTCTTGGAATCAGAAAACTTGACTTCCTGTTTCTATATTGTACTACAGCAGCCATTACTGGCTTATTCTGTATTTGTTTTTGGTTGAGATGAGACTTTTCACTAATAGTTATTATCATTTTGGTTCCACATAGGACTAAATTGACGTCATTGTATCATCTTACTTATTGGTTCATCTTTCTTACTTGTGATTGAATGGAAAACTGGAACTTAGAAGAAAAAAGTGAGAAGGCTGGAGGAAAACAAGAGAAAGTTTCAAGAGAATTAACCTATATTTTATTCTTATAATATCATAGCATTTAATATTTGCATTATTAATTTATTAATAATTGAGATTTACAGAGTGCATCTTATAGTCTCAGTGCTATAGTAAATCCCAAAGAGGTAAACAAAATAGAAAATTGAGTTTAATTGTTTACCCTAAGGAGTCAATAATGGTTGTTAATTTGAACTAGAACCATAGAAAGGAAGATTTTTTTTTTCTAGATCTTGGTGGAAAAGTTAGAAAGTTATTATTTAGAACAGAGAATATATATTATACATGTGTATAATATATATTATATATAGAGAGAGATATAAAAAGAATATAGATATGTGCATATACAAGTTATAAAGCTATTAGTTAGAGGATATATATTATGTATATAATACATGTATTATATATAGAGAGAAAAAGAATGTGTGTGTGTGTGTGTGTGTGTGTGTGTGTGTAGTTGACCTTGTGAATTGCTTTAGTAAAATGCATTTTGATAGTATCACCAGGGATTTTTTAGCTGTATTATATTCCTTTTCTAATTTTTCACATGTAAATACTCTAATCAGTGAAGTAACACTGATTTCTTTTCCCTATACTTTTAGCACAACAATGTTTATATTTTTTTGGCTTGACGTTAAGGATTTTGTTTGTTTTGTTTTGTTTTGTTTTTGTTTTTAATTATAACCTAAAGCATTCTAAAGTAGTCTCCCAAGGATAGCTGTAACATAGAAAGAGTTATGAATCTTTGCTGCTGAGAACATTAATGCTTAAAATCAAAGTAACATATATTTTATGAAAAATAAATAAGCACTCATGGGGCACCAAATTCGACCTTAAAAATAAAGCCATGGATGCAATATCATGGTTAGAATTCTTATAATCTATTTGTATAAATTCACAAAAAGAAATTAACACTCTTTTTACCCTATCTCAACCCATCCTTCTAAGCAGAGGCAATACATCAATTGTGAGGCTTAATAACTGGTGTTTAGTAAAACATGCTTGATTAATTTTACTGAGATTTTCAAAATAAAATGAGAAAGAAATCACCCATTCATTATATCAGAGAGGAAAAAGAAATCTTGATGATATTTAACTGCATCCAACTGATCAAATGATACTCTAGCCAACTCCAGAAATGAGTTTCTTATGTGAAATAAATTTATTTCCTGAAGATGAGCATCATTCAAGCATCTTATAAGTTGCAAAATTCCAGACTTTTTATACTACTAGTAATTAATAAAATTAATAAATAAATACCACAGCAACAGTCAAAAGAGCAATAACAACAAAAACAGTCTGTATGGATAAAGAAATTCACATTTTGAAAAACCAGAAGCTGCAGTGACAAAAAATATCCACAAGAAATATTACTTTAGATGTTATCATTAACTTCAAGTAGATGGCATTGTAATGTTTTATAAAGAAAATTAGGTATCTGTATTATTTTTTGTTTTATAAGCAATTTTCATCTATTACAATATGCTAATAAATTAGGTACTGGCTTTGATTCATCTTTGTTTTTATACTGCTTATTTTTAATATTTCAATATAGTTATTAGTAGACAACTTTAGAACTCAGGTTCATAACTCATAATTTCAAGGCTGCATTCTAAAAGTATATACAGACAAATGTAAGGCAAAAATAAAGGGAAGCAATAGTGTTCAAGATTTAATGGACTCGCTGTTTTCAATTTTCCAAGTAATTTTCAAATCTAAAAAAGAATACATTAAATTTGTTTCTTTCCTTTAATACCTCTCAAGTGTCACAGTATTTCTATATGTTCTGCAGCCAGGAACTGTGGGCAAGGTAGAAGGATATGGAAATTGAAACATGACACCTGTCCTCACAGAGTTTGCAAAAAATCTGAGTTGGAAGACAAGTGCCTATATGTAAAACAGAAACACAAATACATTATAAAATCAAAGGTTAATTGGTAGAGATTATAGATGTTTTATGATTTTCTAAGTAGTTGAAGTTATTATGGATTAGAAAATATTTGAATAAGTAGTAGAGGTTGAGGAGTGAACATTTTTTGCAAAATCAGCTTAGAAATCCTTTTAATCCTTTAGCATGGACATTTTAACAAAAATTTTTCTTAAAGGGGAAAACTGTAGTACATTCCTTCTGATTTTATTCTATTTTCTTTGGGATTAATAGGGAATGAGAAGGGAACAATTTAGGATTTTTTCATGCCTCTTTCGTCTTTCAAATGTCACTTGTTTAAATTTGTTCTTCATGTTCTTGATCTAAAATTACATTACCCCTAGGAACTCATATACTATACCTTATCATTGGTAGCTGCCAAGGTCTTTACTTAGGTTGGCTTTTACAAGAAACATATTTTGAGGTGGAAATTTAAATCTATAAGGTTTGTTGGGGAGAACTGTATGGGAAATGCTCATTAACTAAAGTAAAGGAAGTAGGATAAGGCAGAGAAAGAAAATGAACTGTAGTGCCTGTTGCAACAAAAACCTCAGCCAGTCTCATCAGAGCTCTGGAGATGGTTGGCCCTTTGGTAGTGTCCCACCCTTGGGAAAAAATTCCAGGTTTTTTAGTCCTGCCACTCAGTAGATAAGGGCTGTCTCAAGGAAGAAATGTGAAATCAAAAGAAGTTCACTTTAAAGAAGGAAGATTTCTGCAGAGAATCCAAATTTGAATAATCAGCAACTAACTGTTCTGACCCCTGGGAAATAAGCGCTGAAATGATAAAGGGAGATCTGGGTAAAAGTTGGATGAATTACTTAAATCTTTATCAAGAACACTGAGTCATTTAGATTATTTATAGATGGTACTTCCCTTGTACTCCCAATTACTATGTACAGATGTGAAAGTTGGACAGTGAGAGGAACAGTAGGAAAAAAAATTGATTCATTTGAAATATGATGTTGGAGGAAAGCTCCATGGATATCCTGGACTACCACAGAGATGAACAAGTGGGTCCCAGAGCAAATTAAGCCTGAAACATCTCTGGAAGCAAAACTGACCAAATTGAAGCTGACTTATTTCAGATGCATCATGAGAAGCCAGGTTTCCTTGGAAAAGACAATAATGCTGGAAAAAATTAAAAGCAGCAGGAAAAGAGGAAGACTAAATATTAGATGTATGGACCCCATGAAAGAAGCTACAGGCATGAGTTTATAGGAGCTGAGCAGGGCTGTTGGGGACAGGATATCATGGACATGAGTCATTCAGAGGGTTGCCAGAAGTCAGAGCCTATTCAAAGGCATGTAACAAACACACTTCCTAGATAGTAACTCCTTAAGGGAGGAAAGACATAGTTCTTTTGTTCTCCATTATCTTACCAAGGCTTAGGGTTATAATTGGTACATAGTTTATATTTGCTAAATATTTATTAAAATAAATGACTAAAATAATTAAGAAATGGCTAATGAATATACACTATTTGTGAACTGCTGGATTCCAAAGTCAAAATTAGAGAATTTCTATAAAGCAAAGTTTGTGAACAAATCAAAATAAAAGATTAGACTTTTGTATGATAGCTAATATATTATATAATTATTAATCAACTACCTTGTTGAGTACCTACTATATGCCCTCCGTTAAGTAAATTAAAATAGTGTGAGTCATGATCAAGCAACAAACACAAAGAGCTAAATATGAGATGCGTGTTGTTTTTTTTTTTTAAAAAAAAGAACACAGAGATGTCTCTTTTATTTCTTAAGAATAAAATGCTTCTCTCAATATTGTTTTTTTTTATATTAAGACTTTTGTATCAATGTAATTTGTGACACATATAAATGTCAAATGATAGTAAATAAATGAAGTCATGAAAAATGACAAAAGAAACTTTACACACATCCATGTATTAATTTAAAAATAAAATAGGCAGTATTTTAAATGGAGATTTAATGTAGGTTAGCACATGCACTGATATATTAATGCCTTTAGCTGAAAAAAGTATTTGAAAAGGAAATATACATTAATTTAAATGGGAGAAGTGTCAATTTTGATCCTAAATATAAAAGATGCCAGCTTGCTATAATATTGTATACTTTCACCAACAAGAAAAATAACAAAGAGAAACATGACACTGGATAGACAATAGATCTATGAAACCAGCCAGCCACTAGCTCAAACAAGAAGACAAATGGAGGTTGTAGCTTTTACCATTAAGAAAACCAGTTATAGTTCCCTTTTATTCCAGAACAGTTCTGCCAAAAAGAACTTTCAGATCCAATTTGCTCCATCAGTTCTCCCCATAGAAACAGTTTTGGCCTATGCATGCAAACAAAGTGACAATGAAAATGTTCCAATGACCTTGTCTTTGAGATAGTAGTGACACATCATAGAAGAGTTAGAAAGTTCCATTGAGGTCTGTAATGCTATTATAACATATTGAGAGCCAATCCAATCTGGGTGGGATATTTCCTATGCTGTGCTCTCAGAGTGGTGCATACAGCTAATTGTAAATATCTCATATAGGACTGCCACCTGCTTCCATGAGTTACATCATTCACAGTTAATTTATATTCAGGTGACACACACATCATTTTCTCTTAATTTCTGCATAACAGTTCATTTTCTTTGGCTAGAATCAGCATTTCTCCCCGAGCATTTTTGTAAAAGTGCAGCTTTACCACACATAACCTATACAAAAGCCTCAGAATCTATGACAGATCTATTACAAGAAATATAAATAATAACAGAGAAGGAAAACTTCCCAATGAAGGCCATTAAAAAATATATCTAGACTCCTGGTTTAAACACAAGGCTGTCCCTTTGAAACAGAAATGCCACTAGTTCATTATGTATTCTTTCAGTGTCCTAGTTGTGAAGGGGGGTTGATAGGGGAACACAACCTTAAATTCTTCAGAGCTGTCCTGGTTGGTTTATCTACTGTGATTTACTGTTGTGATTGTTGAGTGGCTGACCACTGATTTTAACACTAGGGTATAGAGGAGACAGATTGACACAGGTTTCATTAAAATTCACGAAACTCAACTCCATAGAGAGCATGACTAACTTCCTTATACATGACAGGAATCCCCACAGATGGTACTTTACCCTTGCTAAAGGAATTAAGTCTACCAAAAGAATCCCTGTCTATAAGCAGCCAATTCCCCAAATCTACAGGCTCATCTGCACAGATATTCTTTATACTGTCATTCTTAAGTACCTTAGGGTAGCTCTGAAAGACAGGGGGCCGAGAGGGAGCAGCCGCTGCTGCCTTCCCTACCCCTCAAGCATGCTGGTGGCGTGGGGATGATGGGATTATAAAGTAAACATAATAAAACACAGGACCAGGGCATCCGGTGGACACAGTCTATTTGCTGACTCCTCTTTGCCTGGGAAGAGCTGAAGATGAAATTCTTATTATAATTACACAGAAACCCTGTACCAAATTGGCAGTTATTAAACTATTAGGCAAATGCATAAATGAGTATTGTATTTTGTTCCTGGTCCAATTAACTTCCTTTTTTCCTTTTTATTTTTCTCTCCCTTTACTCTCTGGCATTATGCTCTTAAAATCTCACATTTCATCTACAAATATTTAAGTTGTCAAGGAAAAAATAAACTAGCCATCACACGTTCATTATATTGTGTCAAATAGGACATAAAGGAGACAGCTTTCCTTTTTTTCCTGTCCTCTGCTCTTGTCAATCAAAAGCACAGTAATTAAATGGGGACGGAGGTTTTCAAATTAAGAACAAAGGAGGAGGAATTTAATAGAAAGAGAAAAGTAATTAAAATAAATAAATAAAGGCTCTGGCTGGGTCTATTGTCTTCAAATGAGCTGTCCTGAGCTGAGCTGTGGCTCCACCAGCCAGCCCTCTATCTCTCTCCCTACTCATTTACCTCAAGTTTCTGCTGAGAAAACTGAGCAAACAGTATGTGTTATATACACTGCTAAATATGTGCTAGGAGTTCACTATTATAACTACTTAAAGATAGTAATGTAATGCACTAAATTTTTTTCATTTTCCATATTAAACAAAGAGTAGAAGCTGAAACACAGAAATATTTAGCATTCACTCAGTCATCAACATAATGTCTTTACATAATCAATATGCCATTTTTGCTTTTGTTTTTGTTTTTTGGATTAGGAATATTTTCTCACATCTATATAATCTAAAACACGATTTCTCATCCCACAAGCTGCCATGGAGTTCTGCTTCTTTCACTGTGAATCAGGAAAAAAGGCACATAAATTTATATTTGTCTGCCAAATTTTGAATCTTAATCAGCACCTCCTTAGGCCAATAAGTCTTTTATTGAAAGGTTTGTCTTATGAAAGTTCTTGAGGATAAAAAAGTCAAGACATTCTCACTAGGTCTTTGGCGTTATTCACCGAGAAAACCCTGGTTTATGAGATTTACATTCAAAGCGTCACTGTTTGTATTCATTTGTGTATGTATATATGCATACCAATATACATAATGATTTCTCTTTATTGTACCTTCAACATTACTTTTGTTTTTGTCATATATGTGTATATAGCCAGACATACACATGAAGATGTTTATTAGAATATGTAATATTTAATAAAATAATGTAGATACTAAGGGTTTGAAGTAATTGCTTACAGGCACTCACACTTTTCAGACTCTGAGAACCCAGAAGTGCTGCTATTTTCTTTCTTCCTTAGAAGAAATTATGAACAAAGTGTTCTATCTTATTTTTATTTATTTGAGAATATAATATCAAATGATAAGAAGTCCTGACAAAGGAAAAAGTTATATTTAAAAATAGTCAAACTGTGACACTTGCTTAATTAATATGTCTTTCTTATATAAAATAAGTACTAGAAATGCCTATAAAAATTAAACAGAAATTATTATTTTTGTCTAAGTACTTTGAATTCACATGAGAATCAAAGCCAAAAATGTTTAATATTATAGCAAAATATAGCACAATTTCTAAGCAATAATACATATAGGACACTATCTTACAGAACACTGACCTAAACATAAAACTATTGCTAACAGAACTTTTCATTCCTATGACACTATAATAAGGCCAATTAAGAGACTGAGGATGGGACCCAATTTCAAATTGGCTTTCTACGCTGTAGTTATGGTACTTTCATGCCTATTTATCTGGGTAGTTATTTCCCCTGACAACCGTAAAATGAGTTTTTTATATAATTTTATGAGAACCATGTTATAACAATGAATTAGTAACTCTAAGATTCCACGTGGATATTTTGCAGCTTTACTACAAGGCTTTGTGTCAGAATTCTGGCTGGGTAAGGCCTCTGGAAGAAATGGCGATTACATAGATGGCTCTGAAAACCTGTCCTTACTGAGCACAATACTAACTCCAAATTTCTCTTACTCCTGAATGCAAACCAAGTTTGAAGTCACCAAAAATTAAGGTGAAATGCTGGTCTTTTTACATGAAGTCCTGTAACTTCCAGAAAAAAAAAAAAAGTGACCACATAAGGGCATCTGTGACTATAGTGGTTATCCCCATAGCTCAGGTGTATTTAGAAATAATAAAAAGCTGATCTTGAGAATATCTTGACTCTGCCTTAAAGGTCACAGGAAATAAAAAAAGAATAATTCTCTTGAGTTTTGAGCTTGTCTTTCCCCCAGTATTATTAAGTATGTCTCTAGAACTGGTGGGCCAGAGAGTTGACCACCACCGAAGTAAAAATGTCAGGTATCTACTGCATATTTTAATCTGTACAAAACCCAAAGGGGTTTTTCAAAAAGGAAGAAGGTATGGCTACATATAAATCTCAATTAAGGGGCTACAGTATTCTTATGAACAAAACATTTAAAGAGTGACCAGGACCCTAATATTCTTCTTCTAGGAAAATTGCCAGTGACTTAGTATAGCACAGAGATGTTCATTCCATACTGTGAACGCACACAAAGTGCTGAATACAGGAGTTAAAAAACAAATTACAGTTGATTTTCAGTATTCATGATACTTATGTTGCATAAAGTTGCCTCAAACACTGAATTAGCCAATACTAACCATACATGGTTAGGATCCTCTGAGCCTCTGTTTATAATATTTTCATCAATCAATACATAACCTTGTTTTCTGTATGTTTGTGTAAAGACACTCATATATGTGTGTGTTTGTATATACATATACATACACACATGCATACACACGCACACACACATGCATGCATGCATACACACACACACACACACACATTTAATTCCTTAACAGAATTCACACCTTAGTGTATTTTAGTGTATTTTAACTCATGCCTGAATAAAGGTGATCTGATGCATGTATTTTCTCTGTAAGGAACATCACAGCCTTCTTGCACATAGGAAATCTAGACAGCAATTTAGTATTATGCTTGGGGGGCATTTTAAAAATGGAAATTACCAACAAAATATATAAAAATGCAAAAAAAAATGTGGCACTAATTGTACCTTGAAAAGTATACTTGTTTAAAGCGAATGAGCTGAAACAAGAAAGCAGAGCCTTGCCTTGTTCCACCTCATTTGGGAATGTGCTGATGGAGTGACCCAATTTTTTTTTTTTTTTGCCTCTCTGTGCATGTCCACAAATGGCCACAAAAGTTTGGCAAGTATTTATTTGAGGGTTACAAATGAATTTTAGTGAGCAGGCAAATTCATGAATACAGAATTCACAGATACAGATTGCGTAATTAGGGTTGACTTCATATTTCACCAACCTTACCCTTACTCCAGCCTCCAACTAGATTCCAACTTAATATTATATTCTGTACAAGCATGCCATTTCATAATTAGCAGCATTTATAAACAAAGCCACTGTCACAGTCTCTGTCTCAGTAACACAGCCTCCCCATAGCCCCATATCCCATTTTCATTTCTTTGTAGCTATACCTCCTGAAACTAGCACTGCTTTTCTGGACTCTCATTAGGCAATACCACAGCATAGCTTTTACAATAGCAGTTTTATTTTGGTCCTTTTTTCAATGAGGAGAGATAAATGAGCTGGGATCTTGGGGTCCTCCAGAGAATCATCTTCTTAGAACTAATTGGATACTGTAAAATTATTGGAGAATTGAGGTGGAAGAAATGTAAGAATACTGGCACATGTGGCTTCATGGGCTCAGAATATAGTTCTAGTGCAATAAAATCCAAGATAGCTTGTCAATGATAGACAAACCACTAGGAACCCAGTAGCTGGTTAGACTCTAGTTCCATGCTCTGCATCTGACACGATTTCATTCTAATGTGAAGAATGTAAATAGACCCAATTTGGAGGAGCTGAGGAAGACAAAGGCAAGAGAAATGAGGAAGACTCTAACTTTTAGAACCTCGTTATTCTATCATATCTGAAACTTAAAATTAAGTGAATATGATTAATGATGGATTTCTTATAGTCTCATATTTCCTATGGGTACTTCTCAAATTTTAATTCATTCATAAAATCAAATGGATATTGTAGAAATTTTATGATCTCATACAGTTAGACCATAGTTGGAAATTTTTAGATTCACAAAAGGTCCCAAAGAAGAAATTATATGACCTATTTTTTATTCCAGGTCTTTTACAAGAGTGCTTTATGGATTATCACTCATTATGAACAGTGTGAGAACCTCAATTTTTAAAAATATTTAATATCCTTTTCAAAATAAATTAGGTACTATATGATCAGCTTTTTTTTTTTTTTTTTTTTTACCTCCACTATAGCCTGCTCACATGCCTCTCAGGTACCAAAAGGAACTCACTTTCCAGAGGGTTTCTACCATCTACTGTAGTTTTAGAAATGCTCATATATTTCAAAACAAGGAGGCTGTGTATCTAAGTTACCTGACATGATTAAGTAAGTAGTCTGTTTAATAATGCAGGAACAAACAAAGAATGATCAGATTTCCTCATGCAGGTTAACTTTGAGGACATTGTTACTCATTGGAGAAAAATATATTATACCAGAAGTTCTCCCTGGGGGTGACAGGGTGAACATAAAGCCCATGTTTAGACAAGTACAACTTCAAATATGCTAAGGATTTCTAACTTATGGGAGCAATCTTCAGACCAATAGACATTATTTGTACATTTGCAAAGCCAGCTGCTCCTAGAATATAGTATCCACAACTTTAGAATAAAGACAAAGTCTGTTGGAGCTTGAGCACAAAACCATTATACCCTCCCCATGATCTGATGAGAAAACAAAACTATGGCTACTGTGCTTCCTTCTCTCTTCCTTTCTAATTATTTGCTTTGAATGGTGGAACAAATGTCAAGAAAATATTCAGTTACTATATTTAAAAACAGAATGGCCTCTTTTGGCCTTCTCTAGGATAATAATAAATTTGATTTGCTTTATTAACCTGTCCTGAAAGAAAATGTGTGATCACTTATTGCTCAGAGTATGTATTCTGTTTGTTTTGAGATGACAATAATATCCATGGGATGTAGAATGAGAATCACAGAAATTTAGAGATTCTTTCCCTTTGCTAAATTTTGGAAAAAAAAATACTAATGCTTAGAGGGTTTAGTGACAGAAGTGAGGAAAGAAAATACTGTTTGTGGGTGCATTAGATATGAAGTATGGTTGATTCAAGGAACATGAATATATAGATGCAAAGAGAGAGGCCATGGAGTTAAGTATTGGTATATTTCAGAGCATTTTAATTAAGTTTAAAAAAATATAACAAACCAAAAGATCTCAGGAAAAACTATTCTTCCCATTATGAATCTTTATATAAATTAGATACAAGAAATATCTAGTTAAACTAGGTATTAAACAGAGATGCAAACTGGCAGACCAATGCCTGAGTTTTATTCTAGCAAAGCAGTCTTATTTGAGTGTATTTTATTTGAGATTTTATATTTGTTATCCATTCTACTGTCACTATATTCCTAATATCTCCTAACAATCTTTCCCCTTTACGTAAACTGGCTACCTTGTTCATCTGGAAACATCTAATTTATGCTTAAAAATCATGGGTTAACACTATCGCACAGACAGGAACAGAGTCTGAATTAATCTTTATAATAAAGTAGAATAGATTTTTCATCTCTGATGTCCACTTTCTGCCATTATGTTAAGAATTCTAGGAGAGATTTTTGATAAATCTTAATAAAACTCTTTACAAAGGTCAAAGTAGTGATACTGTTCAAGTAACATTATCCACAGTCATGATTTCTGATGAGTAGAATGCACTGGTGCAAAGGAAAAGCAGAAGAACAAAACCTTCTAGAATTCAATTTTTAAGACCAAAGTTTAATTAAGAAAGAGAAAGCACATCATGTGGAGAAACTTAAGAACAAAAGAGTTCCTATTCTTGTTTTTGGGTTGCTTTACAATTCTTGCTGTTTTATTTTCAGTAGTGGTTGGGGTTGGGGGCATATTATAGTATTTTGGATGGATGAGTTTTGCAAAGTGCCAGGCAATAAAACATCTGTTCTAAAACATGTGCTATAGCTCTGGGGTATGGACTGAAACCAGTCAGTATTATTTTGAAGTGAGAGAATGAATGGCCAAATAAATGAGCACAACCTGTTTTTTTTTTTAATTATTATTTTAAAAGACCGTTAAATTCAAATAATTTATTTTTTCTGTAAATTGCACATTAAAAAAATATATATTACCACTGCTGCTGTTTAATATATTTTTATATTATTCTATGGAACAGAAAAAAAGGATACACTATAATCTTTCTAGTATTTCACCAGTTGGACATATTCTTGAAAATGATATAAAGACAATCCTAAATTTATTCTTTTAATTTAAAATACATTTTATTTCAGAAATAATTATTGAAAATAGACTGTAGATAACAAATTGAGTTGAGTGACTTGGTGAAATAAAATTATTTTAATACATCATCACTACCTCAAGAATTTATTAATCATATAGAAAGAAAAGGTTTTTTTCATATAAAATTAAATTAAAGAAAAAATAGATTCAAGGGCTCTGGAGTCCATGAGTCTTTTTTTTACATTTGGAGAGGAACAAGTAAAGCATGTGAAGCAGTAGCAAGAATGTAATAAATATTAAGGAGGTAGAAACTTGTATATCATGAGTGCAAAGCACAGCAAAAATATACTTGTGTCAGTCAGGCTAAGCTGCGCATTAACACATTTTTCCAGATTAAGGGAAGAAAATACAGGTAATAGCACATTGCATCTGAAATGTTTATAACCAGAAATGATGCATGTCACTTATGCTCATATTTATTGACCAAAGCAAGTCAAATAGCCATTACTAAAGTCAGGGAGATGTATATCTAGTAGAAAAGGAGACTTAGAATTTTGTTAATCACTAGTGTCAACCAAATCACAAGAATATGGATTGGTAAACTTTATTCTCAGGTTATCCAATGCACTAGTTTGAAATCAATGCTTGTAATAATGACTATCAATTATACAATGTTGAACTAAGCAATTTATATATACCATCTGAATTAACACTCTAAAAATAACATCAGCCTTGGTTAACAATGTGGTGAAACAGACATGCAAGAAAATTTTCTTAAACAAATCCAAGTTATTCTGAAAAAAAAAATTTAATGCTATGATTTTAACTCTTCCTGAACCCTGTGGAAAATAAAATACTTAGAGTCTAAATCAGAGAATGATGACCACTGGAGAGGTAACAAGTGCTGGTGAATTCACTGGGGAACGTTTGCAAATCTCTTAAGGCCTAGAAATGAGTTTTGACAAGACATGAGTAATAACTTAAAATATCATGTATAATCAAAAATCTGCAAAATTGGAATTTGGGTATATCAACTAGTTTAAATTATTTTTTTACATTCTTCAATTTTACAAATCTTTTCTTCTTCCTCATGTCTTCATCCTAATCCCAGTAATTATGTTTTTAAGGGCAGGGACATGTTGTAATATTGTAATACATCTCTTGAATCTAGTATAATATCTATCCCATAATTAGAACTGTGTTAATAGAAAAGATAAGAAAAAGCAAGGAAGATGAGAAGAGAAGAAAAAAGGAAAAAAATATTGATGAGCACAGAGGAATTTGAATTCAAGTTATTTTAAGTGGGTCAAAGTATTCTCTATATATTTATAAGTCAAGTTTTGTATTTGAAGCTTTATGAGCACCATGCTTTGTGGCCAGGACTGCTGAGTGTTCACTCTCTTCATTCTCATTGTGGCAGATCACCCCTTATTTTAAAGAGAGAAATGGTTTGCAAACCATTGTTACTTATTGTACTAGAGAGACATTTTAAAGGCATAATTTAGAGAAAATGGGTTTGGACTGGATCTCCCCTCTTCTCTTTGGCTGCCAGCAGTGGGGAAGGAAAACAACAGTATTATAAATGTGATTTTATTGTCTTGTTATTATTAGGTGGGTAGCACATTTGGGCTCCACACTTACCCAGATTGTTAGTAAATGAAAAAGAGAATCATTTAAGGTTGGGAGGAAATCCAATCAACCCTGTTATTACAAAAACACATTACCTTTGTGCTAATGATTACATCAAACTCAAACACTGATTTAGCTAGAACATAGAAAAAACTTTTCGCTGTGTCTTCATAGTTATGAAATATAGACATACTGAAAAAAATGTGTATTCTTCTATTATGATTCAATATCCCTTTATATTTCCATAGACTTTCTTCTATGTTTTCATAGAACTGAAAGAAGCACTCAATAAAAAATATAGAACCACTGAGTTGAACAAGGAAAACAAAAATCAAAAGTTTCCTTCATCAATCTCAAAGTCTATATAAAGCCATTTCTCATGTGATATGTGTTTCAATACTGTCACTTCCAAATCCATGTTCCTTATTTCCAATAAACTTAAATAAGAATCACCACTTCCAGTAAGCATTCAAAAGAATGTCTGATGTAGTTCATTATAGATATTTTATAGAAGGAGTTGTATGGCTCCTTCTTAGTTTATACACCTGTTGAGTAGGAACATCTGTTTTCTGTACCTATCTTTTCCCAGAACAGTGCTAAGCATACAGCATATGCTCAGATGTCCTGTGGAATTAGTCTTGGGAATTAGATTTATGACCCCAGGGAGAGAAATCAGACAATGATTACAGGTTGCTCAACTAGAAAATCTGGGCTCTGAGTTCTGATAATATAGCTCAAAGACACCTTCAGAAATTTGCCTCACTTTTTGTACCTCAGTTGCCTTATCTGTTAATTAAGGTTGATGGGAGATGACTCAGGTATTTTATAGAGATTTAGTGAAAATAAAAAGCAGCAATTATAAAAACATTTTGTAAGTATAAAATGCTATAAAGAGGGAAGAGTAAGAATAGGGACACTAGTGATAGAAGTCACAAGAAGAAAATATATTTATTATTAAAAAGAAATAAGAAGAGATAGAATCTGAAAAGATACATTTAAAATAATCAGTGGAAAAAAAGCTAGGAATGATCAGAAGTGACTTTCATTTATAGCCAAATAGCTTTTAAAATATTTGAACACCACAAAGTTTTAAAGAACTAAATATCAAATGCCATTTGTCATTTCTATAAAAGAATCCACATCATACTAAGTCTCTCAAATCATCATACACAGCAGAATGTGTGGGAGAAAGCAGAATCTGTTCTTCAATGACTGATCAGAAATTCTTCAGTAGAAAAGCCCATTCAAAATGGGCTTATATCTACTTCAATATCTTAAGGGATCCTGAGGATCAAGGAGAGATTTATGAGCATAGTTGAATCTACTTTTACCCTTGGTGGAAATGAGCCTGTAAATCACCTGCTAAAAAATCAACCAATATTGTCATAGAAAATAACTTTCTGCAGTTTAAAATTTTAATTATGTTGTTAAGTTTTCTATATACTGGAATTTAATAATTAGTAAAATAAGAACTTCTGTTACAGTTTCATTAAAAATAGTCATTGTTTAACTTCTATGAATGTCTATCTAGTCTAATGTAGAAAATATAGACTCTAAAACTAGTAAGTTTGCATATACCGGCTAAGAGAGAGTCAGATAGTAGAAAGTAAACACTCCAAGTAGCTTTAGTAAGATGTAAAAGCTTAATAGAGTAACAAAGAAAATTTGCACAGGCATAGATTACTTTTTCCTCTTCCTAACAATAATTTTATTATTGTTAAAATACAATATGTAGACTTTTTGTTTTCTACTATAATATGACACATGGATCAGGAGATCATTTAAATAACTAGTGAGAATTAACATCACAAATTTATAGAGAATCAACTACTTCTAATAATAGAAATGGCTATATCCCTTATATATTGGTACAGTTATTGTTAGTGCTTATGAAAAAAATAATAAAAATACAAAGAATAAATTTTCAATAATCATAGAGAACTGAGAATTTGTACAAGCATCTTTTAAAATCATTTAGCTGGATAAAGATGTTAATCCACAAAAGAGAGTGAAGAAAATCAGAATCAAGGTAACAAACAATTTTAAGGCCAAGAAAGAAACATTTCTGTTAGTCACATTTATCTAAGGATTTCATCAAATCTTGAGTGAAAGATTTGACAATTATTAGTTAAAATATGTTTATAAAAACATTTAAATGTACATTTTAAAATGGTAAATTGTATGCTATGTTAATTATATATTAATTAATTTCATTTAAGTATTATATATTGATATATAATATATAAATATAAAACATATTTAATTTATATATTTTTAAATTGAGATATATATAATTTATATAACAAAAGTATTTCTATAAAGTTATATATATATTTGTTTTTGTAATATGAGTGAACCTACATTAGTTTAATAAAACCTAAGATTTAAATAATTATAATTATTATCATAAATATAATTTTGTCCATATAAAAATAAAACAATTTTTATTCTCAAAATAACTTTTAACCCAAAACAATTCTTCAAGATATTCTTAGGTTATGTGTATAAGCAAGGTAAACCCCACTGCACTCAAAATTATGTAACAGAAGTATTTCATATTCCAAGATAACATGGTACCAGTATAAGGACTGTCAATGTCTGATTATACCATACACATTTCACTAATGTTAACATAAGAATCAAGTTTAGCCTACTATAAATATCTTATTAAGACAAAGCACTAATCACTAAAACTCTAAGGATTTTCTATTTTTAGGAGCATTACCAATAAAATCCAAGCTATTGATTAATATGATCCTTATTCTTCTCATAATATTTACAGAAAAAAAACTGCAAGTGAAACATAGATAAAGAACAGACAGGTTGAGTCCCCTGGGCTCAGGCACACTGCTTCTGCCCACAGGAATACTATGTTTAAACTTAAAGATTCCATTTGTCTAAAGGAGGGTTTTTCCTTATAGTCAGACAGTACTCTGACTCTATTTATAGCCTAAAGGAGATTAAATACCCATAGTCAATAAAAAAAGTGAGCAGTTCCTATGTCTCCTTTATTTTCAGGGTTGAGCAATGAAAAGAGGTTGATTAGAATAAGTACGATTCTTACAGTAAGGTGTTTTAACTTTTTGGCAGCATATGGTTGATACCAATCCCTTGTTCATAGATCAGCATGTTTCTTGGCTTCCTGGCAATCAAGTTATTTTATTGCTTCCTCTAAATCTCAGAAAATATACCCTTTACTGTTTATCATCCTCTAACCATACTTTAAATATTGAAGTTTTAATAGACTAGAAACTCAGTCTTTTCTTTGTATTCTATATTCTCTCTTTAGGTGATTTCAGCCATGGCCTCAGTGGCCACATGTGTGCTGATCACCTTCAATGTTTTGCACCAGCATAGATTGCTTTAGCATTTAAAATTCTAGTATTGATAGCTATCTGCTTAATATCTACTAATTGTGAACCTAGCTACCTCCAATTGAATGTCAAAGACATGGAAATCGATCTTGGTATCTTCCATTCCCTAGTCCATTCATCTCAATACATGTCAGTTTGCCACCTAAAATACTCTTTAAAATACCCACATCTTCTCATCTCTACTACTACTTTGGATTAAGTTATCACTGGACTCCCAATATTCACTCTTGGCCTTAAAGACTGACTCTACACTGCAGATTGAGTTATGTTGAAAGTACAAAATATATGACTCTCCTGATTAAAACACTAAAGTAAATTTTCATTGTTCTTAACATACGGACCAAAATATATGACCTTATTTACAAATTTCTGCATAGTCTAACCCTGCTTACCTCACCAGCTTCACTTTGAACAATCCTTCCATTACCCTGTGCTCTAATTATACCAGCTTTTTTCCTGGTCCTCAAATATTCTGTGTTCTTTTCTGCTTCAAGACCTTGGCTCAGTCTGTCCACTCTGCCTGGACTGATCTTCCACAGAACTTCCTCACTTACTGAGTTCATTCCAAATCATTTTTTATGGTTCATCAAATTTCTTAAGAAAGCATCTAGAAACAAGAGCAGACTCTCTTGTGTTTTAGTCCATTTGGGCTGCTATAACAAAATAACACATTTTTGGTAGCAAATGGACAACGGAAATTGATTTCTCACAGTTCTTGGAGGCTGAGAATCAGAGATGAGGGTGCCAATATAATTGGGTTGGGGTAAAGCCTTGAAGATTGTCAACTTTCACTATGTCCTCACTTGATGGAAGGGCTGGGTTTCTCTTGAGCCTCTTTTATAAGGGCACTAATTCTATTTATGAGGAACCCACCTTTATGACAGTATCTACCATAGGCTCCAGTGCCTAATACCATTACTTTTGGCATAAGTATTTTAACATAAATTTTGAGGAGGACACAAATATATAAACCATAATATCTTGTTTTATGTACTCATAGCACTCTATACTTGATGCCTTTGTATATTTATTACAGTTATACGTAAGCAATTGCTCTATTAATACTCTTCTATGCTGGAATATAAACTATCTTGCTCACTGTTTTAACCTGAGGACTTTTCTAACTTTGTATACCCAACGCATGGCAAATAAGGTCAATAAATACTTGTTGAGGTAATGATTAAAGACACATGAAAAAATCTTCTTTTAGAACATTTATAAGAAAATGTCAGTCCACTTTGTTATCTATGATACATTAAATGAATTATCATCAACAGCCAGAAACAACTGGTGACATTTTATAATCATCTCTTCATCTAATCTCCTAAGAATTCTCTTAAGAATAAATCAAAAGCTGTTAACTGATTTATATATTTGCTCCTGCTCATGTATCTCTCAGCAATAATCCTATTTTCCAGGTTAAATCAAGAAACTTGCATTTAGAGAATCTCACTTCAGATAATTAAAAAATTGAGATAAGCATCTAAATACCTAATTTGTCTATTTTTTTAAAAAAGCAATTGCATTCTAACTTATGAAATTTGTCTCAGGAGTGTGTAGGGCAGCAGCAAAAGGTCATAGATATGCCACAGCATCCAGTGCAAGAGTAACCAAAGTCATTGAATATCACCCCGAAACTTTATTAACTTGGGTATATTTTTCAGAAAGCCTCTAGGAGCAGGCAGATGGCATTCTCTTATTTGCACTATTCCACTGCAGAGAACTAAAGTTTAAACTATCAGCTACCTGCCATTTCTGGAATTGCTACAGATAAAAACTCTTTGATGATTTCAGTTTTCTGCTGCTTGCTTGCAGGCTTACAGAGAATAATTGCTACCATAAGAAACACTACTGAAATTGACAATAAAGTGAATTTGGCTGGAAGTACATTGTAATTCTGTTCTATATTGGTGAGCTGCACTGCTGGGATGACTGTTTGTTTAAAACCAAAACACCAAACAAAGCCCTGGCTTTAATGAAAATGTAGAGAGAATCATCTTTGAGATATTTAAGTCTAAGACAATTGGAATTGTTTATTAAAAAGATAACATTAACTGCTTCCTCAAGTGGATTATTTGGGGAATGTGAACTGCTCCCAATATATTTAGACATTTTTGGAATGGTATAGAAAAGACAAAAAGAAACAAGTATAAGTGAGGCATTTTGTGGAAAAGAAATAAATAGAAATATAGGTGCAGGAGGAAAGTAGGATAGTAATATAGGAAAAAAATAAAGTTGATATGAGAAATAAAAAAAATAAATTGAGAAAAGCTATGAAAAGAGAAATAGAGAAAAGGAAATAAAGAGTAGATCAAGGTATGAATGCATAATCAAAATAGCCAAATCTAAATGTCACTATTTATTATAGTATTTCCTTCCTACATATCTATATACTTATCTTATTTTTCTGCTAGATTATATATATATATATATATATATATATATATGTGTGTGTGTGTGTGTGTGTGTGTGTGTGTGTGTATATACACACACATACATATATATATATAAAATTAAATATGTGTGTGTATATGTATATATATATAAAATAAATGTAGCATTATTACCAGAATAACCTCTTTCTCACTAGAAGTCATTATTAATGGGTAGTAAATTGTACTAATGAATGATTTAAGGCAAGAGGCAGAGAACAATCTATTTTGGAGAATTCCAGGATATTGTGTTGATACACAAAGGTCAATTGGAATCTTGCTAAATAAGTCTGATTCCTAGATCAATTAAAATAAAAATTTCATAAAAAGCTTTATTTCTTTTCCTGCCACTTAATTCTCTACAAGTTTACAGCTATTCCAATACACATACCCTAACACTCATATCCTACAGCAAGCAGCCAAAATCTTAAGGGAAAGGAGGAAAAAAATAAACTTGAAGACAGCAATTTTTATTTTATCTGCACTTACCAGTGTCTTTAGCTTCTGCTTATTGATATTAGATGTTTGTGATATGCAGGACCTGCCCATAAACAACATTTTTTATTAAATGGATCTGTGCTATCACTGTAAGTTGGTGCCTAGGGTATTGGCATTGGCCTTTCCAAAGGGCCTCAATAAATAAGACACATGCCAAAATTATTGTTATATTTATTAAGGAAGGAACAGCTGAAAGTGAAATGTTCTGAGAAGAATGGCAGATTGCTACAAGGTAACCCTGATTTTATAGGGAAGTAGAAGGTAAGAAAATATAAAAGTATCTACCTAAAGAGAACAAAGAAATAAAATGTATTAGCAGATATTGATTTGAATATTTGCTCTCAATATAACTAGGGAGTTAATAGAGCTCCCTGAATTATATTGAAATCCTACACTTTTTCAGTTACCTCTTAACGATCCTGTTCTATAATTACAATTAATATTTATTAAATAAGCTATATATAAGGTATTTTAATAAGCACTTTCAAATATGTCACATATTTAATCTTCCCAACAACTCCATGGAGAGTTAGTAATCCTATTTTGCAAAAGAGGAAAATTTAAGACTGAAATTAAATAATCAAATAAGAAATAATAGCTATTGATGGTAGAGAATGACTTCTGAAATGGCTGGATGATAAGTACAGCAAATCCTCTCTCTAGAAAGCAATAATAATAAAATAAAATGATGAAATAAGTCAAAACAACAATCTCTGGACTATGGACGCTAAAACAGCGTATGGCTCCAGAAGCATTTATTCAAGAAAAATTCTTTAACCTTAGTAATAAGAGAGAAGATCTGCTGTGTTTTAGCCTGAGAATGGTCGCATATCCAGCCTAGGTTCATGATATCAAAATAAAATAAAAGATAAGAACCAAATGATCATCTCAATAGATGTGAAAAAAATAATTTGATGACATTCAACAATCATTAACAATAAAAACTCTCAACAAACTAGTAATCAAAGAAAAATTTCTCAACCAAATAAAAAGACATTCACAAAATCCTTATAGCTAAAATTATGCTTAATGGTCCAAGATGACTGTTTCTCCTAAAATCAATAACATAGCAAGAATTTCAATTCTCACCACTTTTATTTTACAGCGTACTGAACATTCCAACCAGTATGATCAGTCAGTACAATGCAACAAGATCAGGAAAAAAAGTAAAACTGTCTTTCTCCACAGAGGATATAACCTTGTAGTGAGAAATTTTAAAGAATCCCTTCCCCTTAAAAACCAACCAAACAAAAAGAATAAATGAGTTCAATAAGGATGCAGAATACAAGATCTATATTTTAAAAAATCAATTCTTTCTATGTAACAGTAATGAACAATCTAAAAATAAAATTAAGAAAGTAATTTAATTCAAAATAGCACCAAAAATAAAATACTTAAGATTAAATTTAAGAAGTAAAAAATCAAGACTTATACTCAGAAAACTACAAAACTTTGTTGGGAGAAATTAAACAGGATCTAAATAAATAAAATGTCATTCTATGTTCATGGATTAGAAGATTCAATAGCATTAAGATGGCAATTCTTCCCAAACTGATCAATATTCAATGTAATCCCTATCAAAATGTCAGTAGACTTTTGTGCAGAAATTAGCTAACTGATTTAAATTTATATGAAAATACAAAAGAAACAAAATGCCCAAAACAATTTTGAAAAAGATCAAATTTGGAAGACTATTTTTTAACTTTAAAATGTATTATAAAGTTACATTAACCAAAACAATATGTTATTGGCATACCAAATAAAGATTAATAGAGAAAAACTGAGACTCTGAAAGTAACTGATTTTTGATGAAGTTGTCAAAGTAATTCTACAAGGAGAGTATAATCTTTTCAATTTATTGTGCTGAGAAAACTGGATATTCATATTTAAGAAACAATTAACTTAGATCCTGCCTCACACCATACACAAATATTAACTCAAAATAGATTATAGACCTAAATAGAAAAAGACTTAGTAAGATTATAAAACTTTTAGAACACAACATAGGAGAAAGTCTTTACACCTTAGATTAAATACAGTAACAAAAGCAGGATTCATAAAGGGAAAAAACCAAATCGAACATCTTCAATATTAAGCACTTTGCACTTCAAATGTCACAACCAAGAAAATGAAGACAAGCTACATCACACATTGAGAGAGCATATTTGCAAGTCATATATGTGATAAAGAATTTTTAACCAGAATTTGAAAAGTAAAGAACACTTGCAGCTTAGTAATAATACAAATACCCAAATTTTTTTAAATGGTGAAAGATCTGAATAGAAATTTTTCTAAAGGGCCTATATGAATAATTAATAAAACATTAAAAGACATTCGACATCATTACTGCTTTGGGAAATAAAAATTAAAACCACAATAGGATGCCACTTTAAATCTCTTTGAAGGCTATAACACAGTTAAAACATATTAGAGAGGATGTGGAAAAAACAGGATCACTCATATATTACTAGTGGGAATGTAAAATGGTTCAGTCACATTGGAAAGCAAGTCAGAAGTTTTTTAGAGGCAAGTGACATTTTAGCATACAACACTGTCATTCCTATTCTAGGAATCTGCCCAAGAAAACTGAATACAAACACATGTCCACACAAAACTTGTACACGAATGTTCATAGTAGTATTATTCACAATAGCTAAAAAGTGGAAATCGCCCAAATATTCATTAATCAATGAGTGAGTAAACATTCATTGGGATTTTATTCAAAAATAAAAAGGAACTACTAATGCATGCTACAACATGGATAAATTTCAAATATGTTACACTAAATGAAAAAAGCCAGATACAAAAGAACATATATTATATGAATACATTTATATGAAATGTCCATAATATACAAATCTATAAAGACAAAAGGTAGATTATTGGTTGCCAGGAGCTGGGAATGTAAATAAGACATGGTTTTTAAAAAATATAAGAGATCTCTTTAGGCTGATAAAAAAATTTATAAAACTGAATTGCAGTGATAGTTTCATAATATTGTAAATTTATTAAAAGTTATTGAATTGTACACATACAATGAGTAAATCTTATGGTACATAATTTAGATTTAAACAAAATTGTTTTTTAAAAAGAGTAATAGCTACTATTTATTAACCACTTTATTTCATGCAACAAAATAAGTGCTTTAAACATTTTATTTAATCCCCAGATCTTCAGAACGTTTGTTCAATCCCCAAATCTTCAGAATGTTTGTTATCATTCAGATAAGAAAACTGAAACTTAGTGAATTGAACTAACATGCTCTAGCTTTCTCAACTTGTAATGAAAGAGTTAGAATTTGAAGCTACTGTGAATTAAAATTCCATGACCTTAAGTAGTTATACTGCAGAAAGTTTCAGAATAACACCTTAGTGATGCCACATAATAGATTTAAGTGAAGTACAGTGCTCTTTGTAATGTACCACAGTATTCCTCTGTAATGAGCTGACTGTTACTCCAAAATTCATATACTGATGCCCTAACCCCCCGTACATAGGAATATAATCTCGTTTGGAGATAGGATTTTTACAGAAATGATTAAGCTAAAATGAGGTCTTCAGTGTGGGCCCTAATCTAATCTGACTGCTGTCCTTTTAAAAAGAGAGGAGTGAGACGCACAGGGAGGCTTCAGGGATGCAAGAGAACAGAAAAAAGACCATGGGAAGTGACAGAAATAGAGTGGTCATCTGCAAGCCAAGGAGAGAGGCCTTAGAGAAGTTACTGAAAAATTAATATTGGACTTCCAAATTCTAGAACTCTGAGAACATTATTTCTTGCTCTTTAACCCACCCAGTCTATGGTATTTGGTTGTGACAACCCTAGAAAACTAATATATCCTTTGAGGCTATAACATATTGGGGTCCCCAAGGCAGAATAAACATTAAACATTATTGAATTAAAGATAATTGAGGGAATACGTTTTTATTGTTTTTCCTTTAAATATCCAATTTTTCTACTACTTTGGTAGAATTTAATTACCATTTATATGATTAATGCCTACTAAATTCTGAAAACTAAATATATTTTGAAGGTTTGAATTAATGGATTAGTGCACAAATATTCAGAATACCTCATTTCTTGAATTTAGATGTAAGCATTTCTAAATTTCTATTTGTGTATTTCCCTCAAATCCCCTCTATTTATTCTTTTTTTTTTTAACCATAGGGTACTTCTGGGTAATTTTGGTTTGTGGTCTCAACAGCAACCCAAAGGGTTAACTGAGCATCCAGTGTACTTCCATTTAATTGTAGAACTTAGCACTTGAAAAAATACGTAAAAACCTCTAGAAACACAGACTTGCATGCGCGCGCGTGCACGCGCGCGCGCACACACACACACACACACACACACACACACACAACTTAGTCTTTCCCTGTGTCTGTATTGATTTCTCCTATAGACCTCGTTTCATAATGTGCCCTAAAAATTAAATCATATATTTAGTTCCAAAATGACCTAAGAATTTAATTGGATTTGCAGGCAGTAATTTATGTAATATTAATGGACACTTTTCAAAAGTAGCTAATTAACAGCTGACCTTTAATTTTCCTTTTAAAGAAAAGGAACTGAGCATAGTAAAAAAAAGAAAAAGGGGGGGGATAAAAAACCTTTTCTCCCCTCCTAACAGTGATGTAGATTTAATTAGCAGAAAGACAGCATCCATCAGGAACGTTTGGGAAACGGTGTGATACATTATGTATCTGATTACCTTATGCCATAAAAACAGCTAAATAATTTAAATTCAATTCAATAAAAATTAATTTTCAATGGGAAATTTAGGAGTTGGGTGATACAGTAAAAGCTTCTTATAACAGGAAGATTTTGTAAGATACTACTATGAAAATTCAGATTAAAAGATTATATTTGTTTTCCCTTTTATGTAGCTAGATTTCTTGATTGTGTTGTTTACTTAACAGCCCTGAATAAATATATGCTACATTATTTAGATGCATTTTAAAAGAAAGTATATGAATTCAGTACTATCATTACAGTTAAAATATAAGAATAGGGTTGTCTTCTCTGGGAGACCACCTTTCAAAAGTTTGATTCTACCTTTTCCAAGACCCTAACCACATGGGCCAAGCTTTCATTCAACCACTAAAGGTTGATGGCTTTGTTTTCCTCTGGGCCATGATCAGAATCTTGAACCCTCCTAGAACTGATTTTTCATGTTATGCAAAGTATGTTGGTGGGCTTATATAATTCCCAGGTGGAAAGGGATTTGTCTCTGAAAAAAAAGTACTGAAACCATCTTCACTAATTGGCCCCTTTGTTGGCAGGCTAAGCAGAGAGGCCAAGAACTAAATGGGCCATGAAAATTTAGCTACAACCTTCATCTAAAAGCTATCCCTTTAGGTCAACAACCAGCCTAGCTGGTCGTGGCCACGTGAGAGAACGACTCTGCTCCAACAGAATCTATTTTGTAGATTAAAGAAAGAATGTTAGTTATCTGAAATGATGCCTAAAAATGAACCTACCCTATTTTCTATATTCTTGCATTGAAGAATTAGCCTAAACTAATTAAAAATTTATTTAGATCAGTTTTTCACAAAATGAGGTCCCTGAATTACCTCAATTGCTTTCATTTTGAGTGCCTGTTTAACATGCAGGTTTCTAGTCTGCCCCAGAACATGATTCTGCTTTTCGACAAGCTCATAGGATAAGCCCTAAGCATGCTGAAGCTTGGAAAACCACTGCTTTGATGATGAGAGTTAAGCTGTATGGTATCTTCGAAACCTCTTCTCCTCAGAGAGTAGCTGCATCTTGTGTTCTTTGAGCACCTCAATCTTACAACCAAATATTGTTGAGAAAAACACTGAGAAGTGAAAATCAATATCACAAGGAGTTTTCCCTAGGATGACTTAATGGGCAACCCATTGGATTTCAGCCTCAGACCATCACAGAGATTCTCGAAGGAAATTCCATGATTGTTTTTGCTTTACTAAAGGTCCATTAACACCAGTTTATTGATTTGAAGAAGCTTTAGCTTCTTGAAAAAAAAAAAATCACTTGAAGCCAAAAGAAGTAGATGCCAGTACTGAGTTTGCTATGTACAGTCCTTGAGGCCTTGGGCAAAAAAATTACTTATGTATGTATGCACCTTAGCTTCTTCACCTATAAATTTAACTTTGACAGTATTTGTCTGATTTATGTTACACAACTAATGAACTGGATTACTTAACATATGGTAGTCTCAAGTTAATGATATTTCTAAATATTCCAGAAAAATTCAATACGAAAATGCTATAAAATAATTTTGTAATATCCTATACAAATATAAGGCCGAATGATTATTTTAATCCTCTCCACTGTATTCTAATATAGGTCTATAGACTGACCAACCTAGTCCTAAATATTAATTTAGAGGAAACTACTAGATTATTTTTCCTATTAATGTTGCTTAAATGTTATTTTAAGGCCTTTGTTTGTTTGTTTGTTTTAGAAGCAGAGGAGTTATTTGCCTGATAGCTTATCAAAAACAAGGTTGGATTACTGAGAAAGTCAGTGTTGAGTAGAAGAAATTGAACTACCACAAAAGAATCATGTTTTCTTTCAAACTAATCTTACATTTCTCCATAAAAATGAGTATTAAAATCTTTGTTTCAAAAGTTTGCCATTTATCTAAATAGTAGTATTATTTAAAGATGCAAAGAATCACAATGTGTAAATAATGGACCATAGAAAAAGAAACATGTAATAAAAGACCACAAGGAGAGAAGTGATAGTAGTCTAAGGAATTTGGTTAGTAGAAAACAAATCCTTTTTATGCATCTCAAAAGATTACTTTATATAACTGGATTAAATTTTGGCGACATTTAAAATGTAAAGTCTCCCAGGACCATTACTATATTTTGTATTCTGTGGACTGTCTTGTAACACAATAGCTTTTCAATGAAAGTCTTTGACATTGGATATAAAATTTATGCTGAAAATAATTATCTCAGTTTCATTTAATCACTTTTGTTTGATTCATCTTTTTAAAGAAACTCCCTAGATATATTGCGTTGACCAAAAAAAAGAGAAAAAAATCAATTTACTTGTGTTACAATATTTCCTTCTCCTTTTTAAATTTAAATTTAAATCTAACGAAGAATTTATAAAATTAGATAGCTATTAAGCCAAGTTGAACAACTAATACCCTCCAACCAAATGAGCCCCTGCTTGATCCAGATTGGGAGATCCCTAGTATTATACAGGATGTTCAACTGATGTCTCCCAATCCATTTTGGGTGCCTTCTGAAGTATGAAATCTTTAACATATCTATCCCTGAAAATAGAAAATGAATAGCTTAATCATACTCTTTGAATTGCCTTCTCTAAATATAAACAACTTGTAATTTAATTGATAAAAATAAATTTAAGTTTTTCCATTCAGAGGTGAAAACATAGTACCATTCATATGTTTAAGGGTGTTTGGCATTACTTTTAGGGAAGAAAATGGGACTAGTCCCTTCCTAAAAAGAACCAAGACCACCTTTTTTTTTAGATAAATTTATTTATTTGTTTATTTGTTTGTTTATTTGTAATATGCTCTTGAAAATAAAGAGGAGCATATAGTAGAATATTTCTGAATAAAGAAGAACACTGGAAGAGAGAGTCACTTACTACTAGCCTTTTGATCAGGGACCCAACTGCTCAAATTGATATTGACTGACTTGGGTATTATGCTGTGTAAAATTCGTCATATTTGAACTCACTTGTATGCTTCCAAGTATTCCACATTCTTATTAAATAGAGTGCTTAAAAACAACAAAATAATAAAAATATAAATAGGGATATGAGATTTGGAGAAATACAATTGCATCTCTTTACAGTAAATATGACTTTACTTTTAAAGAATATTCATTTTCTTAATTTTTTTACCTACTACATTAGTACAGCCTTAAAAATAAGAACCACTGAACTTGATATGTACATTTAATGCAATAAAACTCCCCAAAATTATATTATAATTTCAGAGGATCACAATTGGCAACAAATATATCAGTAATGTGTTCAGGTAAGCTATTTTTTTTTAAATGAGAGTATGAGCTAAGCTTTAACTGCCCAAATTTTTAATAGGATTCTTAGCACAGAGGTGTCTATCAGAAGTGGACAGCCATAAGCAATTTGTTCCCAAGCCAAAAGAATAATTTGGCAACCTAGTACTATCATCATTGCTATTGCAGTTGGCTTTACAACTATTTGCCAAAATTGCCAAAATTACCACCCTCTCTGGATACTATTTCTGTTTTTGTTTTTGTTTTTTTCACTGTAATTCACCAGTCCTTGCTAAATCTCTTTCTATGCATTGTGCCATGTCTCTGCCTAAAAAAATAAATAAATAAATAAGTAGCAGTGTTATTTTGCAAATGGATAAAACATGAGATAGTATATATAGCCACAAATGTAGTAACTTTATAATTATAAAGCCCTGGAGGGAAGAACAAACTTCGATTAATTGCCAACTCCAGTGAAACAAGTAGCGACATAAAAAACCGCTACAATCTGAAATGGACATAAGTTTGGGTATTTATAAGAAAATTTCCACCTAGGAACATGTGAGATGTATGATAGTATTGCCATCTGTAGTTGTTAGAATATGGATTAGCTCTCCTGCTCTGTTTCTCTGTCAGCCCAATGATCACAGAGATATTTGCTTCTGTTTCGTAAACTAGCTAATTATCGTACTAAAAGTCTGAATCTCTAAAAGGACAATTGAAAAATCCATTCTAGAATTAGAGAGATAGATTTGTAAGGCAGCACCCTTTTAAATCTTTTCAGGATTGGAGGAGGAGGTTATAATCTTTCTTGACAAATGTATACTCTAAACTTCCACCCACATCCCCAAATACTCCCAGTGCTTCCAACATGCAATCATGAAGAAATAAACACACAATGACAGATTCTTTTATCTTTCCTCTTCTTTCCCAAAGGAAAGAAGAGATTTTTTTAATATATATAAGACCTTTATAAAATTGTATTTTAGCAAACAGTCTACTCCAATAGTCAATGCAAGTTACTCATTTGTTTCTCTGCACATATTTAGAGCACAAACTGAATTAATATATGGTGAAATCCTGTCCATTTCAGTAAAGGCAAGCTTTGCTAATTGTGCATGGAAACAGAAAATTGCAGTCCTACTCCTGTGAAAATTTCCAACAAAGGTTTTAAAGAAATATATACAAATTATTCTGTTGATCTTAATAGATTATTGGCAAAAACAAAGAGCTGGTTGGTACACATTAGTCCAAGCTCTCGGATGCCATGGAACAGTAAACTAGTGCAGCGCTCCAATGTTCAATCACAGTCTCAACAAAGGACAGGTCTTTAAAGATCTGCAGGAGATTATGTCACCATTCTCTACTAGCCAAAGAAAGGCAACATTTTAGCCTAATTCTCCTGGGCATCTTACCTTTGGATGAACAAAATTGAGTCCAATTTAGCTGCCTATTATGCTACTGTTCAAAAATTGCTATTTTTTTCCCCCTTCACCTCCTCCTTACTCTCCTCCTGTGTGTTCAGCTAATTGCTTGAGAATGCCATTATTAAAACCCAAATTAGAACTTGCTCACTAGGTCAACACACTCTGAGTTCTCAAAACACCTGGGCAAAATACTACCTTCCCTACATTTTACTTCAGAGATTCATTCTCAGATTAGCTCTAAAGCAACTGTGACACTGAATAACTGGGGGGTGGGAAGGTACCAGAGATACCTTCAGAAATACTTGGCCAAAAATAACTTTGGATTTTCTTTATGTAACAAATATTTGATTAACTGAATAAGATTGACTAACAGTAATATTTACAAGCCTCCTGACATTAATGCTGTGTTTGTCTTAGGTTGTGAGTGATGCCAAAGATGACAGTTCTTATCTAAAGCAATAAAATCCTATAGGACACACAAAATCATATATTCAAAATGTAAACTATTAAAGAAGGCATCAAATGTTTTTCTTCAATTGGGCTGTATCAATTGATACTCAACTAATCACAGAAAAAAAATAGATAGAATGTGAGAAGAACCTGGATGGGTTAAAATTTCTGAGAAGCAATCAACTAAGTATGAGATCTTGGCCATCACATATGTCACTAAATTCTAGAAAATGAACTAAGTTAACTCTAAAATATCATCTACATCTCTTTTACAATATTTTATCATTTAAATTGTGTAAGTTGAGAAAACAGGAGATCAGTATAATCAGAGCAATCTTTAAAGATGAAAGAATATTTAAATTTGGCATATTCGCTTAGAACTCTGCAAGTCCAATTTGAAGTACTACTATACTTCTTGAGCTTATCAGAGATTGCTGGGGTAAAAATACACTACCTTTTGGGTGATATAGCATCCACCACTTAACAATGTTTTTCTATGAATCCTTTGGCAACATTGTTTCAGATCTATTCAGATCACCAAATCAGATACAGATAATATTTTCTTTTCTGTCACATATACATATCTCAAAACTGTCCCCTGGGTAATACAGGCTAAGTACATCCATAATATGGTATGATAAATGGGTCTTAATGTCTCCGAAGTTCTGTTTGGAATATTGTGATAATTTATTACATGAACCTCCCAGTTTTCAGGAGCTCAAAAATGGAGCCTCTAGGGAAGATTTTGGTTACTTGGGAGACATGGATTGTCCTAAAACAGTATTGCATTTTATGATTAGCTCTGCTCCTAATCGTTTATGTAGGTTTGTCCAAATGATAGTTACACAAATCATTAGAGACGATAGAGGATTGGACTCTAGCTCTCACTGCGGTAACTAACTAGTTGAGTGAGATCAGTTAAAATCTTGCATCTAATGGCTTTAGGGCTCTCCCTTATAAAAAGCAAGTATCTGGAGAAAAAATTTTAGTTTTTAGTTTCTAAGATTACAATTTATTACTCTACCATCTTGATTTCTTACCATCCAATGGTGAATCACTTTGTCTTCTTTAAAAAAAATGTGAGGGTCTCTTTTGAAAGTGCTTTGAAAAATATCAAAACTTGAAACAAATAAATTATATGTTAATAAAACATGTTACCCAGAGGGTCTTCAAATGAAAATAAACTGAGAGTGAATTTCATATGTTTTATGGTACATGCATTCTTTATATATGTCTAGCTTTTTTTTTATAATTCTGAGTTTGAAATAAAAATCTCCACTATAGTATAAGGATAATATCGTTTTTGACATCTAGTTCCACACTCTCCTCTCCTGCCACCACACACACTTAATTTATTTGATAATTAATCAGTTAACTGAAGGACACAGCTGACTTTTTAGTTATCTGAAAGATGCTTTCTGCCTCACTAGGCTTCTGCCTAGATACATTTTGACTGAGGCTACTCTGAAGCATCATGTGCTTACTTTCAGTTATTTCTTTCTCTGTGTAAAGGTTTAGTCTGTAATTCACATAAAAACTACACTCTAGTCTATAATATATTTGAACTTAACACTTCTGGGCCCAAACAAGACTTCACATGAAAAGTTAAATAAATAATTTTTGCAAGAGCTTTATGCTGGCTAAAAAAAGGAGCAATTGGAAATCAAAGGATAGCCAAAGTTTACCCTTGATCTACAGAAATTGAACCTTGAAGATAATTTATGTATTAATCTATTTATAATATGAGGAAATTACGACTTAAGGAAATAAATGCGACCTCATATATTTTTTGCCTTGCAACCTTTCAAAGGTACCCAGCATGACATTTCTTAGACAACTTATGAGATCTTTCCTTGCTAGACTGACTAAGTCTCAAATATGGAGTCAATTAAATTTGATTTTGGTACTTGGGTCTTTCTTTTCTATGTACTTTCCACTTTTTCTTGCTTCTCTTTTTTGGGTCCCCTATGAGTTCCTTATTGACATTCATAAGGCAACGTTATTTTAGGAGCCTGTTAAACGATGAATATGTCAAGCACTTCTACCTTTAGTAACACATTTTGTTTTTTAAGGATTTTTTATTAACCCAAAAAAGAGAATTGCCTATAACAAGTGTTCAAACTGTGGTTCTCAGCCGCAATTGTATTTAAGGATCATCTGGGGAGTTTTTAAAATCCCAGTGCTTATCCCAAACCTCAGACCAATTAAACCCAGGATGGGTGGTGGGACTCAAGCATCAGAACTTTATAAAGCACCCCATATGGTTGCAAACTGCAAACAAGATTGAAAGTCACTCCACTGGTGCCCATCTCTTAAGAAGAAAGGGTAATAATTCTATCTTTTCAGTAACAGCACAGGGCTTTAGTCTATTCTGTATCTTTCATACACTGACAAATCTTCACCCATGAAACAGTGTAACTGAATAGACAGAACAGTCTGAACAATCTTTCTATAGAATTCCTAAATATTTTATTAGAAGTTATTTTCAAATTGACAAAACAGGCTTTACCCAAGTTATTTTGACCCAAGAAGAACACTAATGTCAATCAGACATGGAGGATTTGAGTCCACTGAAAAAGGAGAGCTTTAAAGTCTTCCTCCATATCACACATTTTCATGCTAATTTACCTCCTATCGGTATAACTTTTGGCTATTTCAACTCCTAAACACCCCTCAGAATTTTAATTGGTCCATTTGTAACTTAAATATCATCTGGGAACATAGTTCGCTCTTGCTTATCAATATGCCCAAGCCAAACGGTACATTTTTGTTTGTATTTAGTTTACACCCTGCTATTTCAGCATATGTTTCATAATCAAATGGTGCCCCACACAGCCTCACAGGTAAATAGAAATCCTTGGTGTCAGCTGCACATGAAATCATTTACTTTAAGATATTCATATCCTGATCCATGAATCCCAAACAATGAACAGGTTTGAGTTTATCAGCAGGCAGCCTTGCCAAGGGGTCTGCAAGAATAACCAAATGGAAACCAGCAGACAATTCAGGAACACCTGCCTGATGCTTCTGTTCTTGGTTGCTTGCCCAAGTCAACCATTTAGAAAGAGGGAGTATAAGCTACAATTAGATCCCAAGATTTGACATGGTTGTTGAATTGTAATGGAAAGCCATATGCCTCCTCAATTTGAGGAGAAATCATGTTGTGCTGAATTATATAGTGCTGGTTTTATCCTGATTTCCACAGAACTAGTAAACTGTATTCACTTTAATGTGTTCATTCATTTCTTTGAGGACATTTGGATGAATTTTATGATCTACTCTTTAAAGTAGACACTTGCCTCTCTGTGAAAGCAAAATCTATCATATATTTTTTGAAAATCACTAAATTATACTTAGAATATTATGTTTGAGAAATGACTCATGTGGCTGTTGAGCTAGACTATAAAAGAGATCAGAAATTTCAAATAGGCACTCTCTAAAAGGATACAAAACTTTTCTTTTTACCCTATGTTGTTTGTTTGACTCCTATCCTCTATCCAATGAAAAGATTGTTTCCATGAAGAAATTAAAATTTAAGGTATAATTGCTTTTCTATTTCTGAAAAGATATCTTTCCAAGCACACCTTCAACTACTCCTCCCCCAAATTTAGTCGTAAACACATCCTTAGTGACTTTTGTGGAAGACACAGCACTTCAAACATTCCATCTGCCTCCCTCCATTTCCCAGGATACTTTGCCTTTAGGTAGAGGCCATGTGACTATATATCACCTATGAAGTAAAATAAATTGATATGTATTGCTTCTAAGACAGTCAAGAACAAGTGTGCAACCTTCATCTCTCTGTTATTCTGCCACACTAATCTAAAAAATTTCAAGTTCTGGAGAGCATAAGATACAGGATAGAGAACTACCCTACCCACATCAGAGTGTGATGCAAGGAATGTGTAGAACTTACTATGTTATTGCAATTCTAAGTTTTGTGTATTATGCAAATCATGTAAATTACAGGGACTAGTGAAACTTTCCTGCCTCACAAACTAAAATCCACTATAAAATTTGTTGCTTTCAAAATTTAATGGCACTTTCAATCCTCTATATGATGAACTATAGCCCCATGCCTGTGCTTGCCTTTTCACTTCCATTCAGTATATAAAGCAGGGAGCAGATTCAATATTTGCAGAGGGTCTACTTAAATTCCAGGATAGCATTGTTTTTTTAATTCCAAAAAAAGTATCACACACATAGATGCTCAAAAAATGTGAGGGGAAGATGGATGGATGGAGAAACAGAAGAGCATTCACATTTCAATAGAAAATTTCTAGTAAAAGCTGATCAGTAATTTGTTTTTCTAGAAATAAGAAACCCTAGACTCTGAGTGCTAAGGAGGCTTTCTCTTTCAAACACCTACTCATTTATTAATTTTGAAATCAATTCCAATTGATTTCAGTAGGATTAACCCTGAAGGCAATTTTAGGTACAAGGACATCTTGAAGCATTTAAAATCGAATGTGATTCACTCAGTATTCTTCTGGACTCTCTACCATAAATGTTCAAATTAAATATAGAAATGTAGGACAATTTTTAAAAGACAACATTTAGGGTATGGGAACAGAAAGTAGAGAAAAATAAATGGAAAGTCAGAAAATCTTGGGTTCAAATTCTGGTGCTTAATATTTCTTATTTCTATAAATTCAGTGAATTAATTCACTAAATTTCAGAGCAATAATAAAAAGTTATTTGGAAGTTTGTGTGGAAATCAAATAATAAGATTAAAATCCCTAGACCTTAATAGAAAAACTCTCTGTATAGTAAAAGTTACCATTCCCCTCTCATGTTAGCAATAATGGGTAGTAGAAGTTAAAATCTGATCATATTCAATTTTGTTTTTTCATGATATTGATCAGAACTACTTTTGTTTTATTTTCTCCCAAATTGCCTACCTCATTCCTCCAACTCCTTCCCAAAGCTATGATAAAGAGCAATTGGCCATACTAACTTTACTTCAGAGATGGTACAGTCAGTAATAAGAAGATTAGCTCTTTTCCAGGGTTGTGTCTTGAAATGCAATCATTCATCATTTCTTAGTTGGAATTGTATCTCCCATTAGACAACTGTAACTCTTAGAATAGACCATCTGTGACTGTTTAGTAAGATCACATTGTAGTTATGCCCAAATTAAAATGAATCTGAGTACTTCCTCAATCATAATAGGAATTTAATACACAGCAAAGGACCTCCAAAAAGATCTAACTTTACTTAAAATTCAATCAGATGCATCTTCTACATTATTTGCCAAATATTTATGGCTGATGTCACTAAAACCCTTGGAAAGAACTGTTAGGTGGCAATGCAGATAGTGATTCTAAGAGAACATACCTTTTTAAGCATGGGGTGTGATCTCCAGCTGTTTCCAAAATCATACACCTTCAACATGCCAGAATGTTTGATTCCATGAAAGAATGAAGAGAACCTCATGCCCAACTATATAACAAATTTTGTTTTCTGATCCAAGACATCATTGTTTGCAGCAATCTGAGTCGATCATTAACATAATTAATGTTTGTTTATTTGCCTTATTCCTCTAATTATAAGTGACCAAAATGGTTAGAGAGCAGAAGTGATGTCATATTCCCAATACAAGGTACCAATCTGAATCCCTGATCAATAGATCAAATGTCTTGTTGGATCTCTCAACTCAAGGTACACATTGATTCTCACAGAAGAAAGGGAAGCTGACAAAGTCACATATCTTGGAAGAGTAGGAATGAAAGTTGCTCTTATACATATTGAGAGATTTGATTTTCTCATATACTCAAGTTTCCATCTGTGACCAGGAAGAACAAAGACTAAAATAGAAAATAACTGCACTGGCAGTACAAGGTGGTCTGTCTACTCTATCCCATTGGGAAGTGTAAAGAAATGAACAATATAGGTGCCTTTAGTTTCTGAAAAAGAATTCTAGGTATAACTGAGTGTAGAAAATGTCTCAATGATAGGGAACAGCGGAGAATATTTTAGAAAGGCAAATAGCAATCGATTTGTCTCGAGATCAGATCTGATACAGGCTGATCTGATATATGGCTTTAAATAAATAGTAGTGTTGTACTTATTTTATAGGTCTGCTGCAAATATAGTGACAGGTATTGCTGCAACTCTCTCTGGGTTCTGATAATGGTTCCTTTCCTTTGTTCTTTTGAGCTTAGCCTCTGAGTGCTTTGCCATTTCTTATTGATCTCTCTAAGCTCTACTCATGCATTTGTGAATAATCCATTAATCTCTCTCCCAAATAACTCATTTTCTACCCTGACTGATATTGGTACATTTACCACGTCCTTCCTTTGGAACTTACTGTGTCACTCTGGATCTCACACTTGATTGTTGCAAACATGTTTTACACAAGAGTGTTTATCTGAGGGGACAAATGGGAGTTGAAATCCAGCCCCAGCACTCCCAGCACAGCTCCTCCCTGTGGAGTGATACATTTCAGTCACTTGCGAATGGCCCTGTGCAGGCTAGCAATGGCACCAGGAACCTTGCTCAGCAAATAGAAAGGTTCAGTTTGTGGTGTTGCATCAGGCCCAGTAATGTTGATTGGATAACTTTCCTAATAGAAAAGAAAGCAGTACACATGAAGCATGACTGAGCTAGAATTTTTGCTAACAAGGTTCTTCAGGAAGCAAAGGGGAGGAACTGTTAAGAGACAAGGCATTTGCTTCCACGTACTTCATTCTCTTAAAATCAAAGGATACATGGTCTAGTTTTAAGTAACTAACAAAGCTTGCAGCAAATTGTCTACTAGGCCTACTAATCTGTTCTTCAAAAAACTTAATAATGTATAACCCACTTCTGCATAATTTTCAAAGTTTGTGACAAATATGTTTACTAAAATCCCCTAATTTTCTTTCTTATAAAATTCATTTGTTATTCTTGTTTTCTATTCCTCAGAGATATATGCCAGATAGCCAAATACTTTATTTCTTATTGGGAAAGTTACTAAATATTACTTAGGTGAATATATAGATTTTCTGCTTTCCATTTCTTTCCTGAACATTAAATAGAGATCATATCATGTGATTTTTAAGAAAATTCCTGAATAAGGGCTGAGATTTTGTATGTTTATTCCTCAGTACTCAGACAACAATTTTGACATCCTAAAGCCTAAAATATAAAGCATTGCATCTTCTGATTGCTTCCAAACATATCTTTAGTTTAAAATAATACACTCTGCACTTGCCATCCTATTTGTCAAAGTGGATCACTTGCTTTTACTTCTTAATAATTTTAAGCATTTTCTTATTTTTAAAATAGAAATGCTTAAGTTTTCAGATTTTTAAAACATAATTTAAAATTTTGGATGCGAGCATCTATAATTCTTTAAATCCCCAGATGCAATCTTGCTTTACATGAACACTTATAAAAACTGTGCTACTCTAAGACAGAACATGTTTTCTTTCCAAAGTCTTGTCAGAGATCTAATAATCCTTCAATAATCAAAAATAAGTTTGGAATGATCAGAACTAATAGCAAAATCTACAATCTTTTCAATCTTTATGGTTAAACATACTATTTGTATTTTTGCTTGAAATTTTTACTGTTTTAATTTATTTTAAAAGTTTTATATTTTTTAAGAAATTAGCAGAAATCTAAGAGCTATTTTTGATGCACATTCCCTTCCAGAAGCAATTGCATAGAATTTGCTACAAAATAAAATATAAAGCAAATTACAACAAAAATAATTCAGTTGTAAATCTCCCCCCCCCACAACCAAATCCCTATTACACTACCCTGACATTCTTTTCTTTCATCTCTTAGAATATAATATTTAATTATTAACCCTATATTTGGGTCTTATTTGATATTTAGACTCAGTTCTCCTCTTTCCTCTTCACTATAAACACCTATCCATTTTGCTATAACACCAAGAATCATATTCCTAAACACCATATTTAGTAAAACTTGGCTTAAATTTTTTATCAGTACCTACAGAGTATAGAATAATATTTCCATACTCTTTAAATTTTGAAGAAGAGAGTCTTATAGTAGACAAGTTTCAAAATAAAGACTATCTTGATATTTTCAGATTCAATTTACAGTTGCAAAATATTCAGACAAGTTAGAGGTTATTCTAACATGTGGATACTGCACTGAACCTCAAAAAATTTTGAGCTGTGCCCATCAATAAGGTAGCCTCCCTAGAAAATTTATTTTTAACTGTTATCTCTTTGAAGTTGTGCTCTTGATTTTTCTAAAGTTGTAGAAACATAAAATTGAATTGTTTGCGACGTATTTCCCCAGTGAAAAGTCAATTACTAATGTTGTAGCTCTTGAAGAATGTTTTTGATGTTTAAAAAACATTCACGGAAAAGAGAAAATGGCAAACAAATTCAAAGTTTACAGTTAAATTGAGATGAACAGTCTCAAAATTAACAGAATAAATCTCAGTGTTTTTTTTTTTTCCTAATAATAGTTTGAATTAGATCTATGGACATTTTAGTGAAAAGTATTTGAATATGTTTGCCATCAGAAGTGCCTCCACCATAATAGAACACTGTGTAATTTTGCAAATAGAGAATCTATTAGCCTCTGGTAACATATTACTTTATAATCTAGTAGCAGATTATATCAAATTCCCAGGTTTTTCTAAAAAATAATAGTAAATTAAGACATATATTGTTTTAATCATCATAAGCAAAAATGGGGTATACTAAAATGGAAATTTTCATTAGTTTCCAAAATCTCTCAAAATTATCTTTTTAAAATCTCCAAACCCAGATATCACGAGAGCCAACAACAACAGCAAAAGCAACAAAAAGTAAAGCATTGAGGGTCCTGATTTGGTAAGACAGCCAAGTTCTCAGCACATTGAAAGAGCTGGATATCTATTTATTGGAATTATAAATCTCCTTTGAGCTGAATTAAATGGCACTGCAATCAGTATGTTTCAGGTTTCACTTGCTATCTAAATAGTTGACTATATAGGAACACCCTAAATCTTAGGGTGTTGAAGCCTGACTTGCCTCTATGAAAAAGTTTATTTTCAAGTAGTATCAAGTTAGGGTTTAACCAGAGAAACAAATATCTCTCAGTATTTACAAGAGAGAGAATTTAATTAAGGTAGTTTACTACAAAAAATAATGGGAAATCTGAGAAGCCAAGTAGGAATGGTAAAGCAACCCAGATGTCAGTTATATCAGAAAAAAAGCTATCACCCCTAGGCTGGAGTCAGAAAGAGCAAAAAATAGCATTCCTGAATCACAGAAGCCCGTCCAGTGAAACAGGGATTCAGGCGGCGATGTGGCCAATTCTACCAATGTCATTTAATGCAAAAAAAAAAAAAAAAAAAGAAGAAGAACTCAGACTGTGCTCCTTCTCCTGTCCTCTAACCTCTCAGTTTTGCCTCCTATTGGCCAAACCCAGCTGCAGTTCAATTCCCATGCAAGTTTGGGAAGCTAGTCTGCTAGAGTCACCACTCCTGACAACAGGAGATATGGGATATAGTGTGGTACATCTTAGAATTTAGTAGGCCCAGAATTTTTACTAATGTATGACTCAGTGGTTCTCGAGGATCCAGATACTGTGTGGGTTTTAGGCAGGCTCACTTTTATCCTAAGACTGCATCACTCTTTTTCTGGTGATACTGAAGGTTGGGTTAAGTGGAGAGAGGGGAGTTTCCCAGCCATAGTCTCAATCTCTGTATTGCTAAAGCACACCCAAAAAACATTTATTCTGAGTAAAAGCCCTGTCCTTGAAATGTAAACGCAGTTGCTCAATAGTGACATCATAGCTTCTCCTTCCAAATAGATTGTCTCCTGCCCCTGTCTCCTGTAAGAACTCCTAGGACTGCTCCTCCTGTGCTCCCATGGCACATGACTGCCGCTAAGTCTCATCCAACTTCTCCCTCACTCATACTTTCACAAAGAGTCTTTATTCTTTTCTTCACACAGTTTCCTTTAGTGTTCTCCAATTCATTGGACAAGTCTGGATATATCTGAACTCCAGTTATAGATAAAATTCAAATTCTTTCCCACTGAAAAGCTGTGCCATGCACTCAAGAAATGCAGGACATTTCTGTAATAGTTATAAAGTTCCTTGAACATTATAGGTCTTTTAGGAGGCTAGTGCTCACGTAACATAGAGATGGGTGGTATTACCTCCTTCTCTTTCTAGGCAGATTTTCAGTAGTGACCCTTTCTGAATAACTGTCTTAGTTCAGACTGCTAAAGAAAAATACCATAGACTGGGTGGTTTCTAAACAACAAAAACTTATTTTTCAGTTATAGATGTTGAGAAGTCCAAGATGAAAGCAGTGACACATTTAGTGTCAAGTAAGAGTCCACTTCCTAGTTTTATATGACCATTTTTTTACTATGTCCCCACATGGTAGAAAAAGCAAGAGAGCTTCCTGGGTCTATTTTATAAGGGCACTAATCCCATTTGTGAAGTTTCTACCAGGACAATCTAATTACCTCCCAAAGGCCCCACCTTCTAAGACCATTCCATTGGGGATTAGGATTTCAGCATTTCAAATGGGGGAGAATGCAAACATTCAGTTCATGGAGGTGTGAGAGCTATAATCTCTTGAGCAGGAATTAAACCTCCCAGGTCATTGCCTGCCCACTGCATTGCCTCCCAGGTCATTTCAGCAGAGCCTAGCTAGAAGCTGCCACATATGGCCATTTAGCTTTCAAACTCTGCAATTCCAAAGTTCCATGCTGAAGTGTCAATGGTGCCCCAGGATTTGTGTATCAGAGTGATCTTGCCTATGCACACAGCAGGTGTTAGATAAATACTTGTTAAATGATACATGAATCAGTGAGGTTAGCAAGACTTTATAAAATAGAGTGTAACATATACCATTACGTGAAAATAGGTTTTATGGAGAAATAAATACTGGTAAATCATCCTAAGAATTTTTCTGGCTAAAAAACTGCATTGTGCTTGAATAATAATAGGTTATAAGATCACCAGAGGAATGCTATTAATGAATTAGGATCCACATACTATACTCAATTAAATTATATAAAAAGGCATGTTGAACATAATGAAGCATCATCTAATTAAAAGGTTCAAAAAGGTCTTTGAAAATCAAGGATTATCATGGAAACTTTTGCTTTAGGACACTGTCATTGAAAGTGTCCTTACTATCCAAAATGATCATTAGTCTTTGTCCTAAATTTCAGAGATGTGGGTATGTTAGACAGTTCCTTCCCTTACTTTCAAGCAGATGCAGAATTGCTAATTCTCTGGTGGCACAATATGAATAGTCATTAATCTCACATGGTCTTGTAAAATGAGTCTAATCTTATGCTGTTTATCTTCCTAAGCTTTGGTTAATTTTTTTTTACATATGAGTCTTATTCTTTGCAATTCCAGTCTTAGCTAAGTCTACTTCCCTCTTCCTCCCCTTTCCTTCTTCTTTTTTTTTTGTCCTCCCAAGTCACTGAACCCAGGCTAAACACAGCCACACTGAAACACGTCTGTATGGATGGACTTGCCTATGGAGCAGTGCAGGAAGTTTGTGGTATTGCCACAGAGATATCAATTCTCGAGTGACTAAGAGAAGTCACGGATCACATAGTATGTATTTTTAGACAAGACATAGCTAATGAAATCAGCGGTTTCTAAGATAATGTCTCTTAGCTTTGAAATAAAGAAACTTTATTTATGCAGCATCCCAGGGTTGAACAGATACAAATATGCATATGTACAGTCTCTGATCTTCTGTCAATATAATAATTGACAGTAAAATAATCACCAAACAGCTTGGATGAATATGTGCTCTGATCACCTCAGTCTGATTATGCAGTGCTGCATGAGAAGTTAAACTATAATTAGAGAACATGGGAACAGAAAATGTCGATACTTCTGACATGAGAAAGAGGAGGTCACACTGCTGAAGTAGGGCACCCTCCACCCCACAGGTGAATTTAGATGAACATTTCTAGCTTACCCCTCCCCTTCTTTATCCAAGGTTCTTTTGCTGCTTGCTGCTAATTCCTTTTGCTTTTTCTCTCTAGATAAATTAGTCTTCAGACTATGATTCTGTCTACTACATCTAGACTCATTCCAATATTTTAATATATCTGTGCATATTTTAATTGTGCATTATGTATATATTTTATAGTTTAGGACCTAAGATCAATTTTACTTCCCTTATTTTAAAGTTCCCTGGGGGTACCAACTATTGCCCCAAGTAACATTCTGATTTTTGTCTGAAAACTAAAAGAAGTGTAAAATGTATTAATAAATTCGGCATTTAAAAAATATAAAATATTATATTTGAGTTAACATAGCTAAATTATCAAGGATATATTAATTATATATATATATATATATATATATATATATATATATATATATAATGTCCAATAGCAAAATAGAAGAAATGCCTAAGTAAAATTTAATTAACTTTGTTATTGTATTTCAGTGCTACTGATATCTAAATACATGCAGTTGTTTTGTTTTTTGTTTTCCTCTCACAATTGGGCTGTTTCTGCCTCTGAGAATTTAAACATGATTTAACTTTAATTACAACACCTCAATACATTTTTTTCAGTAAATGATCTCCTGACCAGCCAAGATCAAAACTCCTAATTCCCTCTCTTAACTGTTCTGTCTTTAACAGCATCTTTCCTGCAAAACACTGGGTTGTTCTACTGCTCTTTCCTCCTTGTATTCTTTACTGGATGCTGTGCAAATCACCTTTCACAAAAAAAGAAATGACATTCTCTAGTCTATCTTTATAAATTCAAAATTCTAGTAAATACACCAGAAAAATATTTAAAACTGTGCATAGAAAACAATGATTTTGATGCAATAATGTAAAAATTTCTAAGCAAATACAGAGAATGAGTGAGTGTGTGAGAGAGAGAAAGAGACCCCTCTCCCCATTAGTACAGCTCAATCTATTTAATATCGTAAAAGCGACAAGGTCCATGAATTGCTGGACAAAGATTTGAGGAAGAAAAACAATGACATGTCCTCCTCTTAAAGAATATTGAGAACTAAAGATTTTTAAAAGCTAAAGAATTTTACAGTCCTGTTTCCTTCCTTCGCCTGTCAGGCTATTTCTTTTTCCCCCTGTGGATAGTCAATACATTTTCTCAAACACAAATAGAATACTAATTTACATTTATAATATGACGTATTTCTAGCATCATTATTGTTTTATTATAAGACTGAATTTATTTTCAATGTATGTTTTTAAGAGATTTGCTGTATTCTTAAATATGATTTGATTGTCTTGGGTTAAGCTGTGTTTTGTTTACTTCTCAAAAAAATGCATCTTAGTTCTACAACAGAAATCAGTAGAAAACTAAAATTTACGATGCCCAATTTAAAGCATTGGCATGTCTATCAATATTCACGTGCATATATGTTTATATTATTTAACTTATACACACACACAGAGCTATATTTGATTTCTTAAATAAGTGATATTTGTACTCTTAAAAATAGTGATATTATTATAATATATTACATATGATATAAATGATACAATAAAACATAGGGATACAGAATGGGGCAAAGATAGGGGCAAATGGTCACACTATCTGGAATTGGACCTGCCTTGAGAAAAATCAAGAAATATGTAGCAGTATGTGTCCTGTGAGTGGTCTATCTAGGGGCTGACCTTTTTTTGCATAGCTGGAATTCTTCAGTGAAATACATTTTGTCCAACCATGCCAAATTCAAATAGTGAAAAATACAATAATATAGTTATTGATTTGTAGCACAGTGACTTTCATAACTAAAACTCTCCAGGTTTTTTCTTCTGTATTGTTTGCTTTTGAACCTGTCTGATCAACAATTTTAATGAATTACATGTTATCTGAAGAAAGATATGATGTACACTATAATACTACATGGCCAGATGATGTGTGCCCTATTATGTGTGCCCTAGCACAAAATATGACTAGGTGTGATCACATAAATTAAATAAGAGGAAGATGACATAATAATTGTCTCCAAAATGCACACTCTGGTTTTAGATTATTTGAGTTCAAATTCTTGCTATATAAGTCTGGTTATATTATTTAGACATTCTAAACCTCAGTTCACTTATCTCTAAAATGAAAATAATAACACCAACTTTATGTGGTCAATGTAAGGATTAAATGGCAAAGTTCATTTTAAATGCAGGAAATAAGGCCTAGAACAGAAAAACATCCAAAATATGTTTATTGTTATTTTTGTCTCAATGATGGTGAAAGATTTTGTATCCTGCAGTCAATCTAAAATTGAACAGAGGTAAGATATTATTAAAAAATGAATGTTTAAGAGTTTAAAACTCTAAATCATCCTATCCATCAGTCATGTGAAAAATTAAAATACAATTACTTGTTACCATTTTCCATAAAATTTTAATTTGTAAAATTTGAATGTGAAACAACCAAATTACTGAATATTAGAAAAAGATTTTGAAAGGAGTAAAACTGACTGGAAGTAGAATTCTTGCCTTGATTGATAAGTAAAGCATGAAGGCTTGTCCCAGTGACAGTACCTCTATAGACCTTATTTACTCTGAATATTCAACATTATATTGGGGTATGCGTTTAGCTTAAATTTGAATATTTTTCCCCAGGTTTCTAAGTATACTATCTCAAAGGTATTATTATTTGCCAGTGTACTGCACTAGCTTGCAGCCAGAATTCATAAGGGACTGTTCTGAAGCATCTTTCCTGTTGTCATTCACATTTATCAAAAGTCTGTCTTATGCTCTGAACTCAGCACCTATTTTTTCAATTTCCCTTTATGAAAATTCATTACCACTCTTAAAGTCATGTTGCCTGGAGAGGTGTGTGTATTGTAACTGTTGGTATATTTTCTCTCCTTTGGACTCCTTCCAATCAGCTGATTCTGACAGGGAAATTCCTACCTAGGCATTGAGATGTTCATCTGAATTGAAGTTTGATGTTCACCCACCACTTCCCTGTAGGCAGTGACAGCCTCAGACTTTCATCTGCCAGTTCATCCTTCTCCTAGCAGACACAAGTAGATTAACATATCCCCAAGAGGCTGATGTCTTTAGTTGCTGAAGCCACTGGATACTTATTACCTGAGAGTGTGCTATAGCGAGAGTTATTTATTTATTTTCAAATGCTACCTCCTAGGATATCTTCATGAGATACATGTGTCATTTTTGAGGAGGGCCCCAGGGGGACAACAGCTCCAGGCTTCTTGGGTTGCCTGAAGCTGTCAAGATTTACCAAGTGTAATTTGGTGGTGGCCCTTCTCCAGAATTCTTTAGACAACAAGTTCAGACCCAGTTTATTCTGCATAAAGTAATGTGAACTATAGGAAGTGATATGGCAGTAGTTGGGGATGGTCATTGGGGAGCTCTAACAATGTGAAAATTTGGTCCTGAATAATATAAGGTGGCTGTCTACACAGACTTAAATCTCAGGATAATTGTCTTTCTTCATTTCTTTGTGACAGAGTCTCGGCCTCAGCAGCAGAGCATGTCACTGTAGCAACTTCTGCCACTTTGTTGTGGTGATTATGAATCGATGCTTGACACTGATAAGGTCTAATTTCCCAGTGGACTTTGGGGAAGGGTCTGACGGTGGTGTGGATCACTGTTCTTGTGTATAGGAGCTATTTAAATTATTTTTCTTTCTGCTTAAGGACACTAGAGGCAGCAGTTGTTACCTGTGTGTGTGTGTGTGTGTGTGTGTCTGAAAAATGCAAATATATGTGTTTTAGTTAATCTCTTTTATTTTATACCAGAGACAATATGTCATGTTAATATTTCAGGCAACAATGAGGCAGGATGGGCCAAGAAATCTGGACTGGGGAGGAGAAACAGGCTGGCAAGTGAAAATCTGATCTGTAGCTGATTTTCAGACATTCTTAGGCTTAAAAAGCATTCTCATTTGCTTAAAACCCCTTTGAGATATTTAAGATATGGAACATTCTGATTAGTTCCATATTTCAGATGAGGAAAATTACCAGTAGAGAGACATAGTCATATACTAGAGAGATCTGATGGAACCTGGATACAAAACTAGCTTTTTCTGATTCTGACATTCATGAACCTGACCACACTGTCCTCAGAACTCTTATAGTTCAGTGGAAAGATTAAAGATGCATAGAAATAATAGTGTAAACCATTGTAGGTATAAGTAAAAATATTTAGATATAGTGGAGGAAGAAAAGAAAGAGAATAATTAAATTGGAGATAGGACAAGTGGAATCAAGAAAGATTCAAATAACCAAAACTCATTTGGAAGTTTCCTTGCCCTAAAGAGAAAGATAACATGCAATAAGCTTCATAAAACTATATTCTGACATAAAAAATTGCTTTGGTTAAAGACCAATAGAGAAGCTGTATTTAACATTATTGTAATAAACTTTGTGAAAGCTTTCCTATAATGATAGAATGTAATTGTTGCAATGGATTGTGAGGCATTATGATGGATTCTAACAAAAATGAGAATTTGCACATCCATTATGACTTTCAAGTATGATGAATTTTCAAACTACATAGAAACAGGGCAGTCAATTGAAAGAAGATTGCCAGGCAGCATTACAGATATTCACAGCTGAGGAGTTTGACATAAGCAATGAAGAGGCAGTTTGCAGGAGGGCAGTACGTAGGCTGAGCTGGTGGTTGTAGCCCCTATTTCTATGTTTGAAGCATCTACCTCCCTAGAGAAGGGCACTAAAGGCTCCTAATATCAGGGTGTTAGAAAAGCAATATTTCAGTGGCCTATTTGGTCTGATGCATCTGTAGCAGGTGGATAAGAAGTATGGTCTATATAGTCCAGTTGACACACTGACCTTCAGGAGCCCCTGAAGATCTCTAAGGGTGGTGGAGAATTCTAGTCCTGGGGTATAGTATGTGGCTGCATCTGGTTACACAATAGGGATGTGTCTAATTTCCAAAATGTCTATTTATATCAGGAGGTGCTCATCTCAGTGGGTGTAGCAACCATCAAACTAGAACCAAGGATGTGAACAGGTAGCAGAGCAGAAGGACCTAGGAATTATTGTTAGAGTATTTAAGAATCAAAGTGAGATTCTGAGATTTTTTGCTGTGATATAAATATCATTATAATCAATGAAATTTATATTAGTAGCTGCAAAGTGGAAGCCTTATTGAAGGAGTTTGCAAAACTTCTGAAAGCCAGTCACCAACCAGGCTAAATACCTCAGATATGTAATTCCTTCAGTTTCAGTGATGTACCCACAAACCAAATTTATTATCATTTGCTCTCAAACACAAGCTGGTATATCTGAGCTTTTCTTCTACTCAAGTTCATTTGTCTCCCTGTCATCCAGTCTAAAATGCTCAAAGCCATCTTGGCTTGTTTTCCACCTTTTGAGAGACTTAAAAAGTCAATTTTTTCTCCCTAATATTTCTTATATCTAAACCCCTCTGTTCCATCCCAGTAGTGACCTCTCTTCTTCAGATTCCCAGTACTCTTAATTTGTGAGACTATAATGATCTTCCCCCTGGATTCCATGTTTCATTGCCTCTACTGTCATCTCCCTTGACTTAAGTTGATATACATTAATCTAACATAAAAACTGATTACTTCATTTCTGTGCAAACACAGAAACAAAAACCACTGAACATTCACAATGATAATTAAAAAACTAATATTTTTTACTAATATTTGAATAGAATGCAATCTATTATGATACAGTTCTTAAAAAGCTGGCCCAAAATATACTTCTAGTTTCATTTTTCACTATGGTTTTTCATGTGCCTTAGAGAAGAACTAAGACAAAGCATTTCTCAGACTTTTTTTGTCCCTCATTCTCATACTGTTTCCTCACTTTAGAATATCCATAGTCCCACTCTTCACATGGGCTAAGAAAATAGATTGGGCTACCTATTAAAAGTCACACTGAGAAGCAGCATAGTTATTTTTGAGATGGAATATATTATAATGACTAAGAGTTCAAGTCCTGATTCTGCTATTTTCAGCTGTGTGACCTTGAACAAGCTACTTTACCTCTCTTTATCTAAACTACCCACCCATAATGAAAGTAGCTTCCTCATAGGATTGTTGAGAGGACCAAGCCAGATGATACATGTAGATTGCTTAGAACAATGCACATAGTAAGTACAGAATAAGTACTATGCTTACATAACTATTATTGTATAACTGGAGAACTTTCAAAATCTCCTTTGGCTCTCATGGACAACCACTTATCCCCTTTATAATATCATGCTCGTCCTAACAGATATAAGTGAGTCAATGAAACTAGAATGAAAATATTTATGGGCACCAAAACTGTTGTGATTTTTAACTATATCTTTTTAAACCAATCTATAAACTCTAGTTCTCCCAGCTCATTTTTAGATTTTGGAATGTAAATAAGTGATAGACTTTTACTTATTCTACTGGGTTCATCCATTAATTCAATTATTTATTAAACATGTTTTACATGCTATGTTAGTTTTCTATATTGCTCCTGTAGCATATTGTCACAAAATTAGTTGCTTAAAATGTCACAAATTTATAATCTGACAGTTCTGGAGGTCAGAAGTCTGAAATAGGTTTCATAGGGCTAAAATTAAGGTATAGGCAGGACCATATTTTTTTCTAGAAGCTCTAGGGAGAAATAGGTTTTCTTGCCTTTTCCAGTCTCTAGAGGCTATTCATATTCCAAGGTTCATGAAAGACATAGTTAGCAATGGCCAGTCATGTCTTTTTCACATTACATTATTCTCTTATGACTTCTTCTATATTTAAAGAACCATTTTAATTATGTTGGACCCATCCAAATAATCCAAGATATTCTCCCCATTTTAATGTCAGTTTATTAGCAACCCTAATTTCATCTACATCTTTAATTTTCCTTTTCCAAATAGTATAACATTTTCAGAGGTTACAGGGGTTAGAATGTGGACATCTTTGGTTAGCTATTAGTCTGCCTGCCATACATAATTACCAGAAAACTTTTTTTAATGAGTGAAAAACTAGAAGGGAAAGATAAGACCACAATGCAATTATGTACTAAATCATAAGAAAGTTGAACAATCAGGAAAAACATCACCACTTACAGGATATCTCCCCCCTCTTAATGGGTATTTTCTTCAGTTTCTTTCTTGTGCTAAATTATTTTGTAGACCTTTATTCAAACACCTGAGATTATATACACTTAGCAAGTAAATATAACTCCACAGAGCATCTAATGAATGCTCATCTCATTCTAGACGTTGGCATAAATAAAAGAGCAAGTACATACCACGAGGGAAGAAAGGACAGCATTTGAATCTGAGAAACATAATAAAATCAAATGTTAAGAAACTCAAATTGATATTAAAGACCACAATATAATATATACAGAACATATTATTTTCTTTTTTTTTTCCTTTTCAAAAGATGGGTTATGAGAAGGTTGTTGGGGATTCTGTATAGAAATATTATACTTATATCTTCCTTTTTCTCCCCAGATATGACTGAATGCTTCAGTTTCCACAGCACAACTTATAAAAAATTTCTTTGAAAAAAGAATAGTGTAGTCATAAACCTTCAGACACTTTTGATCCTTATGAAATGAGGATGCGAGTATTTGTCTCTCTCCTCTTTGAGAAATGAGGATAAATGGCAAAAATCACTTGTAAAATACTTTAGACATCTTGAAAAAGGAGCCTATCGAAATGGAAATTATTATCATCGGAAGAGTCATAACAGTTCCAACTGTCATTGTTACAGTAGAAAATGATGATTCATTCTACTTCTCTTCTTCTTTGTCCAAGTAGATGGAAATCAGCTTAGTTTCTTGGTGTGACTGACAGTCTCTCCTTTATAAGACCCATTCTCAATTCACATTTTCACTGAATTTTTAATCCAATAAATTATTTTTTCCCCTGTATTGCCAATTCAAAATCATTCTTTGGTGACCAGATCTCTGCCTTCTAGTTCTTCTCCATAAAGTACTTACTTTGAGAAAAGACAAAGCAGAGCCCTCCTGTGGACATTCCAGTCTTATGCCTTCAGAAATGAAGGCAGAAGGAACCTCATCTAGAGAGTTACAATACTTATATTCTCAAAGAACAGCCATTCCTTCCAAGGGTAAACAGAAAGAAGAAGGGTCTTTCCATTTATGATTTGTCCATCTCCCAGACACTAATCTCTCATTTGCATAGATTCCAAATGTTAGAATCTTCACAGTGGTAATAAGGAGGTATTAAGTTCCTTGTCAATATTAGAAATTGTCACTAATAAAAGTAATACATCTTGATGCTGTTATGGAACCTTCAGAGAGAAAAACAATTATATAGCAAGATGACTAGAAACCACCTCAGACAGTCTCATATAGGTCATTGCGATGTGAAATAACATTCAAAATTCCCTATGCTTTCAGAGGATGCAGAAGTATCTGACAGCAGGCCAACAGACCTGAAAAATTTTTAGGGCTAGGGTGAAAAAAAAAAGTCATGTGTAGGTCTGGTACCTAGAAAGCCAAAAGTTCTATATGGAAGCCATCAAAGTAGAAATTGATGACCAGCAGGGATTCTTCACCAATAAAACGGGGGAATTACAGTATCTATCTCATTGTATTGAAGTAAAAATGAAAAAGAATACATATAAATTATAGTAGTGACCAAAACATAATAGATGTTCTGTGAATCTCTTATTCTTTTTCATTGTATTTATTTTTCATTGTAATTAGATAGTTAATTTAATTATATTTTTATCAAGTTTATTGTTATTGCTGCTGTCATTCTTACATCTCAGAAGCAGCCAACTTGAAAAAGGTTATATACTACAGTGATAATTCTTATCTAACCTACTGCCTTTGGAATTCTCATTCTAGGAAACCCTCATCCTAAGGGAATTATAGAGAAAACTCTCTATAATTAACAAATTTTATCTCAAAGAGATTGTTATAAAACAGAAATAACTAAATTTACTTTGAATTGGCAAGATTAGGTCATTTGTCATCAGCAGAATTATGGGCTTGGGAAGTTATTTCAACTGTTTTTTTAATTTGTGAAAGTCATACTTCCTATATCTGTTTAGTACTATTTTTGCCAAAGCAGACTTTATTGACTATTTGTTATCATTGTTACCCATTTAGTATTATTATTTTTAGTAGTAAATGTCTGTTCAAAATTTTAGACCTAAATTCTTTGGGGAAATGATCCCTCATGTACTCCATCTCCCGGCACAGTGACCTGCAGGTTGAAAAAAGGAAGGAGGGAGTAATATAGAAAGGGAATGAAAGAAGACAATGGGGAAGAAAAAACATACAAGCTAGCAATATATACCAGACACTGTTTTACCTTACTCATGATCTGTATAATATTATAAATACTGAGAATATTAAATCTTTAGATATTACAGTATGTGGCATTTTAATTCTACCTAGGAAACTGAAATAAGTATTTCAAACTGTCACAGCTAGTAAGGCTTAGAACCAGGGTTTCACCTCTGGCATGTTTGAGGTCAAAACTCATGCTACTAAACATAATTTTATACTACCAATCCTATCGGTAACAGTTGATGAAACCTCCCCTTTTCTGGTTTCTTAGTCAATGAGAAGGAACTGTGGAGTCATTTATTTGAGTAGGTACTCTTATGACTTGCTCAGGACCCTGGATAAGTTATTCCAAGTTTCTGTTTCCTCATCATCTATGGTGTATTTCATTGAATTAAAAATTTTCATTTCAAGTTATCAAATTCATTATTATTTCCTATTATGTTTTTTTAATGTTTTATGTAAGAAATCTCTGTCTGAGGGTTTTTTTTTTTTTTTGAACTCCTGAAGGCCACTCTATTTGACCCTGAAATTAACACCCTCATCAGCTGTCTTCAACCAATGACACTTTGTAGTTGGTCTATAAATGACCTAATTCTCTTGCCCTTTAAATGGGATAATTCTGAAGTATGTTGTTCAGGTAGAACTAAGTTCTAGTCACCTCCTGAGCTCACAAACTTCTCTTCCCTGCATTACTTCACAAATAAACTGTGCACTTCAATCTTGTCTCAGAGTTTACTTCTGGGAGAATCTAACTTAAGATAAAGATCAACTTCCTACTTCTGATCATCCAAGTCCAGTATAGGCTTTTGAAGTTAAAATAAAAACACTTGTTCCCCTTCAAGCCTTTCTAACCTCATCTAAACCACTTTGGTAACTTCTTTCTGATTCTCTAAAATATAGCATGTTTTTACTGCATAATTTGTTATGTCATGTAATAACACTGTTTTAAAATGTATAATGCTAGATGCTTTATCAGAGTGCTTTGAGCTAGACAATTTATTAACCCATATTCTTGGCCTTATTATTTTTTATGTATATAGGCTATATTTACCCAGAGAAAAATTAGACACCTTGATAGAAAACACATATAGAAAGAACTATGACATGTACATACACTATCAAGACCATTGAACATGTGATGAATTGAACCAAATTGAATTGAAGTTTATTAAATATACACCATAATCAAAGAACAAAACTTGAGTATAAAATTCCAATAAGAAATTCATATGTCATAACTCTTATAAATTGCAAAAGCATATTTTGTACCCACATACCATGTTTCCATTTGCCAGAATTTATCAAATTTCTAATTTTTGTACATATTTTTACAGACAGAAAGAACAGTAATATCAGTTTGGTGGTTCTCAAATGTAGCTTTGTTTTGGGAGCTAAAATAGTTATCTTTAGCTCTTTGATATTAAGTTCTATTAGTGCTTTCTTTCTGCACAAAAGGTCTATCTCCCTCACCTCAAAATACAAACTTCATTCTGTCAATCATCTAAATAGACAACACAAGTGTGGCAAATAGGAAATTTGACAATCCAGGGTATAAATGCCAATAAAATGGGGTAAATAACGGAAGTAATAAAACTTGTAGTATGGCAAAGAACTGAGTTGGGAAAGAACACCTGACATATTCCATATATGTCACTGGTTTTCTTATCAACAAATAAGAACTCAGAAATAAATACCTATGTCTCGGTAGGAGATATTCATTTGGAATTAGTTGTGGACAGAATTAGGGAGGGAAGAAGGAACCTAAAAGAATATATCATACGAGATTATTTTAGCAAGTACAGATTAAACACTTTAACTGAAAATCTCTCTTTTATAAAGAAAAGAAATATGGGATACAATTGGTGAAATAATTTTTTTTTTTTTTTTGCTGGTAGAAATGTTAAAATCATTAGTCTGGATAAGAATGACATTTCTCTGCAAATTGATCTTTTGCCATGAAGTAAACCTGACGCATAATGTTGCAGGATTGTGAGTCATGTGTCAGGACTGTATTGATGCTAGTAAAATACCATTCAACATGAGGTAATAGAGCAACACATTGGATATTAAAAACCTAGAAGCAGTAGACTCCAAATTCAATTTTCAATAATCAGTCCCCTGAGACATCCAATTCTACTGTTGAGCCAGTTTAAAAAAAAAAAAAAGTGAAGGATGTCAACAGCAGTAATATTGAGATGCATTAACTGTAAAATTGTGCTGGTACACGTGACAGTCATAGGGCTAATAGCACTTTGCAATTAAATAGCACTTATCTTCCTAGGAGTTCAAAGTGCTTCCCAACACAATATTGAACAACCTTCTGATGCAAAGGGGGAAAATGCTTCCACAAAACTCTGCAGAAAGAAAGCATTTTACACTTATGACACTAGGATATGGTTTCTCATTAAAAATGACAATAAGTACCACAGTGATTGGACTCATGGCCCTTCCAGAAGACTTTGCTTCTGAGACAGTAGGAAACACAATAAAAATAAGTATGGTTGATCTTTGTTATTAAAGCCTCAAGCACCCTACTGCTGGTTCTGCACTGACTGCCAGAGTAATCAAGTCTGCTTTACTGTCTTTGTCTCCTCATCTTTAAATTAAAATGGCTTACTCTGTTACTTGTGCAAGTACCATAATTCAATTGAAGGGTTCATTTGTTGTCTTTTTAAACTATATTATAATTTCTTTTAGGACATTTATGTATATAGTATAGATGTCATTCACAAGGCTCTCAATTTTACAAAATAATTGTTTTATTTAACTAGTGTTACTGCCAACCGCTACAAATCTCTCCCTTGCCAACCTCACTAGGGTATTTCATCAAATATCCTTTATAATTGAAAACACTTTGAAAAGCATAGAGCATTAGATAAGTGAGTTATTGTTATTAACCTAACTTCCCTTTATCACCCATTATAGATCCATCATCCATGAATTTATTGCATAGATGGGATAATAAACAGGATTGGTTACACTAGAAAAGGAAACATATTTTCAAAATGGGAGACCTCTATGACTGCCCCTTCTTGAAACATTTCTATTTCACTTAAGTATAAGTCATTTGTAAAAAAATCTCTCATGTCCCACTGTGTTCCCTCTATAAATTCACAATATTCTATGTTTATTGATGGAAATAAAGAGAGGTCAACTCTGGTGGAAGATAATTTGTCTCACTGGTATCAGATAGGGTGCTTCTAATTTAAATCTTTAATTAACAGTACTGGTTTCTACTCTGGCTTTATTGTTATCTGAGTGATCTTGGCTAGTCCCAAACCTTTGTGTTAACTTGATGACTTCTTCCAGAAAATAGAAGTTATAATACTATAAAAGACTGTTATGAAAATCAAATAAATAAAGTGTGAACATAGCTGACTGAATAGGCATAGAAAGGTAGAAAAGTAGATGACTGGTCTTTTGATTTTTCGGGTGGTTTGCTAACCAACACTTAAAAGAGTTGCTCTGTTGAAACCAAACAACTAGTTGATTTAATTATTTAAGTCTAGTAGAAACGAAACTAGACAGAAGTGGAAAAATTCAATAGCAATCCTAGAAAACATTTTAGAATGGCATATAGTACTTCAGGCTATAATTATTCTGGTTATCTGTCTGGATCTATGTAAACCAAATATTCTCCAAATATACAATTTATCTGGGAAGATTTGTGAGTGTTTTGTAATCCAAAAGAGGTTGGTCTGTGTAAGTTATTATTATCATAATGTTTAGAAACCAGCATAGACCATTGTCTAACAGCCCATAAGGATGTTCACTCTTGGAAAATAACGGTCCCTAGGAAAAATTATCCACTCAGTTTATTTAATTGACACTGATTAACTACTGAGCTCTATAAATTTGAGTACTTCAGACTCATTGTTTATTTGTGTGTATACAAACAGAGCCCTGCCAAGCTCAGTAACAAGCTATTCAATGTTCTCATCACTTCATTGTTTTTTTCAGAAACATTATTCCTGGACATAGCAATGCTCTATAGGAGAAACTATCTCTGACATTTTTTTCCCTACTGGATGCCTTGCATGTCAGAGGGTTAGAAAAACAAAATAACTCAACAAGTTAACTTTGGGCTGCTTTAGTTTAGAAAAGACTTTAAAAGCTTTGAAAGTGCTCTTAAAGTTATATGGATTTTTTTTCCTTTTTATGGTTGGTCAAAAATTACATTTTAAAACTCTATAGTTCAAGGGAAAAAGCAATTATCAAAATGCAATAAACTTCTAAGTAAAGTACAAATTGCTTCCATGGCATTCACTGTTAAAATGGAAAGTTTCTGGTAACGTGTTTCATGAGTCAATCAGTGGTGTTTCTTTCCCTACATCCTGAAACCCAAGGGACTGGAAGAGGTCAACATCAAACTTTAAGAAGATTCTCAAAGAAGAGCCAGACTAGTAAATAGTGAGAAGTTAACATTTGTGGTTTTTTTTCTGGTCCTTTTTCTGACAGCTTTTTCTCTTGATTATTTTCTTTCTGACAAAAAGCCTGATTCACACTCTCAGAAATCAGGAAGTAAGCAGGAAAAACAGCTATCTTCTTGGCATGAGATGAGAATACTGGTGCCCTGCACATTGTAGAAATTTAATAAATATCTGTTGGTTGATTGCTTCTCTTAACTTATTTCATTTATATTCTGCACCACACTACAAAACATTTAGGACCCTAGAAGCATAGAATTGGGATTTAGAATAAATTTTAGCTGACTTCTAATTCAACTTCAGACAACAGAAGTCCTTTTTACAGTACTACAGGCTGACTGTCATCCATCTTTCCTTTGAACACTTTCAATGTAGCAGAAGCATCTGAGAACTTATCACATTGTTAAATAATATTATATTTAAAAAAGCTTTAATAAAATCTTCATCTGTTTACATCCCACCCAGGTTTCTAGATCTGCCTTCTGGTATAAAACAGACTGAAGATTTTCATGAGTTGAAGTAGGACAGAAAAATAACTAATCTTCAGAATCTCATTGTCATGAGTTGGGTCTAGGCTCCATCACTACTTGCTACAGGCATTTTATATAAACAGATTTCTTACACCTCACTTCCCTCTAAGGAAGATCACCTCTAAATATCCATATACTATAAATATTTGTTGGTTTATAAATTTCCCAATATAAAAATGCCCTGGAGACAGAACAGAAAACACCATAAAGAGCCAAAAAAATAGTTTAGATCAATAGGAAATCCAGTAAAAAATGAACAAACAAAAACAGAATATCTTATAGTTGTCCTGAGAATTGCAGGAAAGCAAAGAGGCAGATGGATAGGTGATGGTAAACAGGAGTTTACAGAGGGAATGAGCAGGCATTCAAGGTAATTTTCACTTCCTTCAATTTGCAAAGACCTTGTACTAAGTTATCAATCCTAATGTTTTCAAGTTCTTAGAGCTCAATTCCTTAGGTTCAAGTCCCTTAAGACATACTGATTAAACACAAGTGCACACATATTGATTAAGTACAAGTGACATGCACATACAAGTAGTTAATGCACGTTTAGAAAATATTACATGGCAGATATAAAAATCACTATAACTAGATAGTAACAATTTTCTTCTTAAACGTCTTTTACCCTGCCAGGTTGAGTTACTATTTTTATCACTTTGTAGTTGTTTTGTTTTTTTGTTTTGTTTTGTTTTTATAAATTTTCCTATCTATTTACTACTTGTTTCTTTCTTACTAGCTACTTTCATTCCTCAGCCCTTGGCCTCTTTGTCATCTCATGTCCTTACTTCTCAGTTTTGTAGAGTTGCTCTTCCTTGGCTTTCAAAAGTCACACTGAAATCAGTTACGTTGCCTTAATCATGCCGAACAGTTTAGCTCTCTACTTTCAAATAAATTACCATTCCCACCTCCTTTTTAAAAATATCCAAAAGGTATTAACATGCCAGGTGAAATAAAGGGATTGGTCTATTTTAAATCCCACCCCCCTTAGGCATACAAACATGTTAGAAAAAGGCTCTAATATTTCACTTTCTTTACCTTTCTCCTTCTCCTAAAAAGGAGCTTGTCATTCAGCCCAACTCAACAACAGTGCTGAGAAATGTAATGCTATGCTGTGCCTGGAAGGAAAATAGCACCAGTGGCCACCACATTTAGCAGACATTATTAAATTGAGTGATGATTCAGATTCCCTTTCATACCGTGGGTTCAAATCACTCTAATATCCTCCCTCTTAATATAAGAAAAAGACATAAACTCGCCCTCCAACTTGTAGTAAATGTGAACAAGTCCTAGAGCAGAACTGCCTGTTCTAACTAAGCATAAGAATCATCTGAGTAGCTTTTCAGAAGTGCTGGTCCCAGGCCACCTCCCAAGAGAGTGTTATTCAGTAGGGAAAAGTAAAGGTTTTTATGAAAAACCATCTCGAAAGACCATCTCTATCTAGCTTTGGAAAAGTCTGATTTAATCAACTTATACCACTTTTTCCCTCATCTGTAAATATGAGATCAGTTATGGGACCTAGTATAATTAAACCTGGGGTTCTCATAAAAAAAAAAATACAGTTTATTAAATCCTTTCCCCTAAAATCAGATTCAGGATGTTCTTATATCCTAAGACTCAAAGTTAGTGGACTCAAAGTTAGTGGATAAACAAGGGCTTTATCTGGATATTAAAGGTGAGAAGTAACCTCCAACTCAGAAGGGCTCATGAAACAATTTTGAAAAAGCATACCAGTGAATTCTTGTGATCTGAAGTTTGGGAACCTTGACTAAATAAATGGTCATTTTTTTGCTTGTCTATTGTCCCTGAATTATATACTTAAATTTTTTTTCTCTTATTAAAATGCAAACTAATGACAGAGACTATGTCTAGTATTTCTTTTTATCCCTGCTTGTAACAAATAGTATTGCAAATGGTCAATGCTGAATCAATAGTAACCAATGGAAATAAAGAGAGGGATGATGGAGAGGTGAGACAATTTTTTTTATCATAAAATAACAGGAAATAGCAAATCTGATCTGCTAATAGATTTTTTAAATTTCCTTTTTTTCTCCTGACAGTGCCAAACACTAGGTTTATTTACAGTGACTATTAAATAAATATTTGCTAAATTAATCATGTTGGAAAGAGTCAAACAGAAAAAAAAAAGAAAGAATTGATCATGCTTGGCATTTTTCTTATTGAGAGTATTTTCATTGCCTTGGATAGTTGTTTTTCAAAGACAAACTGACATTCAGTCTCAAATTTTTGTCAGGAGATTTAAAAAAACTAAATTTCTGTTTACATCAAAAGATTAAATAGGCACAGTGTTAGAATATTCAATAGAGAAACTATGATAGATAAGTTGTTGAAGAGAACTTTAAAAACCACTTCTAATCTTTAAAATACAGGAAGGGAAGTTTTCAAAGAGGACTTATAAACCAGTAGACTGAGAATGAAAATGAAGTCAGGACTTATGGGTGTGTGTGTATGTCTATGTGTTGGAAGTGATGGAGGAAACGCTTTGAAGAAGGATACTGAGCTAAAAGCAGCCTCTCTTCATGGAAGATTTCCATACTTCTGTGTAGTACAAATGAGTAGAATTCAGTGTCAAAAGTCTTATCAAGTTCAGCAGTCAAACAAAGATTAAAACCTAAAATTTGAGCATTTCTTAATATCTACATAGTTAGAATTATTTGGAGGGAAAATGAAAAAATGAGGAGTTTGTCGGGCTTTATTTCATTCTGGTTTGGATGTTTGACCTAAAATAGACAAAGAATACAGAGCTAACTAAAGATGAAAGGGTTAAAAAATCTCAACACATGTTAGTTCAGTGTTGTTATATTCCGGGCCAATTTTAACTTTCTAATGTGAGCAATTTAAAGAGCAGTTTAAGGGCAGAAAATGATATTTTTTTCCTTCACAAAGTCTCTAAGCTGCAAAATTGAACATTTCTATGAAAATCACATTTTTCAGTGATGTAGTTGTGAAGAACAGGGAAATTGAGTGCACTAAGGAAAAGTTAATGTACTCTACTGACATGGCGGTCGGAAGCCAAGGAGATCAAACTCTTTTACTCCCAAATATAGTAACTCCTTTCCATAGACCTAGGGAAATTTTTGGTTTTAAGATGCACGAGTGATCACACATATCCTAATATGAGCCCGTGTACATTCTGGTCAGAAATGCCTTTGCTCTGTCTTCACCTCTTAATCTAAACCAAAGAACACCTCACAGAGAAATTAGAAACTCTGAGTAAATCAGTAGAATCTAACTACATAACAAATGTTCAAAAGAATTGTTTTTAATTAGTGTGACCGAATTGACTCTTCCTAATCTCTCATTTAATGTTGGCCTTTTTTATACTTTACTGAATCTCATCTCTTTCCTTTCTTTCATCTCCTTTCAACCTAGGGCCAGCTGTGTTAAGGCTCCAACTCAGGAGATAAAGTGTTGATATAGTAAGTAAACATTATTGTATAATTATGGAGTATAAAGAAAAAACATGGAGAAACAGGACACAGAGTTTGCTTTTTAGAACTTCCTCTTTTATTACCTAAAATCATTTATTATCTATAACATGACATTTGCCCCTTAACCATGCACTATATTTTCACATTAATAGTTTAAAGAAAGTGGGTTTTATATATTTCATAGGAAAAAGTGTATTTTATGATACTTTAAAAAAAAATGTTCCCTTAAGTTCTAATAAATAAGGTGAGTTTTAAAAAGTTTTCTTGTTCTGCTCAATTACTAAACCATGTTTTTAAATGCCTTTAAATTTTTTTCTCTATATTAAACAATTGAATTAAGAAAACTAAAAACTAAAATGGAGCTTTTATGAAGGTAGAACAAGTTTCGATCACAACCAATGTCAGTTAATGCTTGCTTTATTCTTTGTTGTTGTATTCAGAAGTCCTCAGGTAAAATGGGGATTTGGAAAAATATGTGCAGATTATTGCAAGTTAACTCTTCAGGATTGAAAGAAGAGTACATGTAAATTATTACCTCAGAGACTTTAACGTAAAATGAGATATATTTTATAGAAATACAAGCATTAGAAGGGGTAGAATTGTTTTAATTAAAATTATGTGTAACTGCTTTAAAAATAAATTTCTAGTAAATATTGTTCAGATGTGGCATATCAGAGAAACATGGATAATTTAGAGATTTATTTTGATGGCACACTGCTTTATCTGGAGAGAACAAAGCATTATAGAAAGTAGGTCTATGATATATACCTTAAAGAAACTTGCATTCCTGGCAGAAATCTTTGACCTCACTTTAGAGTGGTGCTGAATCAAGAAGCATAAAGCGAACTTCTACGTATCTGCAACTGAAAGATGCTAATGGCCTTGGTAAAATTCTGGCTCTTAGATATTTTCATAACAAAAAAAAATGTATGGAAGATGATTAATTGTATTCTAATATCCATTCTCTACTTAATTTATAGTAACAGTGTTTTAGACAGGGACGTGGCCATCCAACTAAAAACTACATTTCCCAGCCTCCTTTGCTGCCAGTATAGCCAGGTGGCTAAATTCTAGCAAATGAGATTAGTAGAACTGGTGTGTTTCAGTGCCAGGTCTTTCCCTGGAAAAACAAAACTAAACAAAACAAACACAAAAACTGACTTCGAGCTGTCTTGGTTCCTTTTTCCTACCAGCTGCTCAAAATGGTGATAACTGGACAATTTCCACATGTAGAAAATATTTGTTAACAATGGCAGTACTGCTGCCAGCCCCAGATTTCTGGAATATAACTTGATTACTGCATGAAGAAAATAAAATTCTGCTTCACACACTGTATTACTGTCTTCTTTGCCTTTCTTTTCTTCCTCACAAACCTTAGCTAGTAACCCAACTAATATCAATAGTCTGTTTGTTCTGATTTATCAGTTAACGTAATATAATATAGATTTTCATATGTGTTAATAATTTAGCATACAGTTATTCACTGAATATTGAAAGATAAATACACCTGTATTTGGCACACAGGTACTGTATTATATTATATATTGAGTAAAGTCATATAATTTTATTTGGAAGTAAGAAAGTAGCAAGGATAAAACAAAGATCAGAAAAGAAAAAGTTCATGATGAAGAAACTAGGATTATGCTAATAAAACCTACACCACTATTAAAAGCTGTGAGCTGCTTTGTACAGTAATTTAGACCATGAAAATGGTTGAAGAAAGCACATGAATCAATGACTAAATGTTAATATTCAGCATTTCTCATCTAGTGTCTGCTTACCTTCTGCTGAGTCAGGAACCAGGTGGTTAGTCCCACCTACTGTGGTTGTTTTTAAAATTGGTAAGAATTAGAAAATATTATGTCTTTGAAATACCAGTTTGAGTTGGGAAGGGGAGGATTGGGTTAGAGGGATAGCAGGTGGGCAAGAGAGATTGGCAGAAACCCAGCTGAGCCAGGTAACATCTCAGAACCCTGAAAGGTTAGGTGTGTTTAGATTATAACAGAAGTCAATCTGTTTGTCAAAACTATTGTCAACATTTCTGTGAGAAGTCAAAAGAATGAACTCAAATATGTTGTAGAGGAATAAACATCTAGTTGGTTGAGGTAGTAGGAAGAAAAAAATTTTTGTGACAGACAATATGAGTCTCAGTTTCTCTTTTCAACATATATTAACTAATTGCATACATATATGCACATAAGGCTGTGAATACCCACTACTATGAGCACTGTTGTATTTGACCCTGAACAAATGCATGACAAAATAGACACTTTCTGTGTCACCCTGCAGGCCATGTGAGGTAATGGTATCATCTCTGACCTGGTCATAATAAACAGCAGGTTTCTCCTGCAGCCTTCGACCTTCTGATTTTGACTAATATTTGTGGGCTCAGGGCCTAAGGACAGTTTTTGACTCAACTCACATGCCAATTTACTCAGAGCTATTGATCCAATAATTACACATAGATGAAATCAGATCCCCAGGATGTGTCTATATTTTTCCCATTATGTTAATAAAAATATTTTAGAGTTCCAAAATGGGTGCTTTTTAATTAATTCAATTTCATGAAAAAAAAAAAGTGTTTCCCACAAAATTTAATATATAGGACATTTAGTAGCTAAGATAAATACCATTTCTTTAAATATGATGTTCTCATATATGTGGCTTTAGATATTTAAGTGGGTAAGAACTGTATGTTTTATAGAGAATAACTGAAAAACAATGAACTTGAGAAAAAATAAATTTCTAACAATTACTTTCACCTGCTGAAGCCTCATTTATTCTTCAAGTGTCAGCGTATCACTTGATGAAATGAGCTTTTCACCTCTCATCAATGTCTTGAAAATTTTAGTCACACATTATATAATATTCCTTTCTGTGTATTTCTATAACATTTATGACTCCTAGATACCTCTTAGAGGGTATTTGCACAATATTATAGCTATTTCTATACTATTTTGTCCTCTCCTACATTTAAGTATCATAACAGAATCCAATATTCACTTTTCATTATACTTTGCAGGCCTTCTTTCTCAAAGTTAATATAATAAAGACTGATAATTGTCTCTCTAAAACTGTTTTCCCTATCTTCCATAATAACAGAGGTAAAAATGGAACATGGTTCCTGTATCTGGGCTTATGATTACCAGTTTCTCTTTCAGCTAGTTTTGCCCATGTGACCATCAATGAAATATGAGCGGATATAACATGTCAACTTCCATTTCATTTATTTAAGATTACTTTTGTTGTCCTGAACTTTCTTTCCTCCCCATGCTAGTGGGTATGCCAATGAGGACAGTGACTTTTTAAATTTTACTGTTTTAGACAGTAAAATCCTGATTAGCTTGGGTCCCTCCTGGGGTTGAGTCTCTGACATCTTGAAATTTTTCACACATAAAGGTAAAGTCAGTTTTTTTGTACGAAAGCTATATGACTAAAGCATAGTTTCACAATAATTATATAATAATTATAAAAATGAACAAGAACAAAGAATCCATGTTAGGAAAATATTAATACACAAAAACTATGAATTGGAGGATGTTTTAGGCATGTAACAAGATGGAAAGGGAATTTTAGGGATAATGTACACAGTTCTTGAAATAGAAGAGACACAATGGCTAATTTATAAGGAAAAATTAGTGTGGCCAGCAGGAGAAAATAAAATTTCAAGCAATGAACATGGCAAGATTGGCAGAGGCCAGAGTTGCATGATCATTAAACTATGATCTATAGTAAAAGTTCCATTTTACATGGAAAGCCCACAACCATATCTATCTGTATCTATGGCTGTCTGTCTGTCTGTCTGTCTGTCTGTCTATCTATCTATCTATCTATCTATCTATCTATCTATCTATCTATCTAGATAGGTAGATATATGTGTGTGTGTGTTTATAAATACCCTAAATATGGATAATATTCTTTGATATTTGTTCTGTTTCTTTAAAAATATATATTATTATTCACTGATGAGTTGCTCTCAAAATATTTAAAATATTATTTTAAATTGTGGTAAGAATTTTTAATTTAATTCAAAAACAATGAAGTTTAATTGAAGGTTTTAATTCAGAGGTAGGATGAGAATTTGGCAGAATCAGATTTGTTTTTAAAACAATTTCTTTATTCACCTGTCAGAATGGATTGGATACAATCAATAATAGATGCAGAGAAAACTATTTCAGGTGCTTTGACAAGGGGTGATGGTGGTCTGTAACAGGATGAAAGCATAGATGATCCATGTGAATACATAACTGAAGTAAAAAGGCAAGTCTGAAGAGAATTAAACTATTGGGCTATGTTTGAAATATTTCCTTGAAAAAACCCTGTGCTATTTAGGTGGAAATGATCATTTATTTTTGCATTCATTTATTAATCCATAGATATATTCATTCTTTCTGAACAATGGCCCATGGCTTCAAGAAACTCAGAGTTGAGGAGTATAGCTATATATATTGAAACATTTGCTTGCAAATAGAGTGTGATATGTAGTAGACCACATCCTTGTATTCGATGAAATGAAAGCACAAAGGATAAAAACTGCTACTTTTTTTTTTTTTTTTTAAAGCATGGTTGTGAGTGAAGTGGTTTCTTTCTTTGCAATCCCTTCATTTTAACCTTATGGAATATCAGAGTTTAAGAAACAAGAGAGTGAGAGGCTCCAGCAAAGAAACTGTATGTATGTACACTCTTGATTACAGACGTTAAGAAAAATAAAAATATGATCTCCCAATTCCAATGAGAAGAGTTCAAGAACATGTGAATACTATGTAAACATTTTTTTTAAATTAAGTATATATAACACATGTCATTCAGGAAAAGCTTGAAAATGTCATTCTCCTTTGAATGCATGGTTAGTTCTTAATGAAGACAAATATCTAAGGTTTTAAGCTAATCAATGGTACATATATTGGATGCCCTTTTTTGTTGTTGTTTTTGCTTTTCCATTTCTTTAACCTGCACTAGTACCACTTCCAATTTTTTTATTTTTATTCCATTTTCAGCTTTATCTATATTCTGTGGAGGTGATGATAAATTTTCTTTCTCAGATTTCAACCAAAGATGATTCTCAAGCACACATTTCATTTATTCTGAATCTCTTCCTCTTACTAACCTGACAGGTAACCACCTTTCTCTGCCATGCACCAGTACCTACAAACGTGCCTTGATATGGCCTGCTTTGAAAAGAAAGAAGCAGAGTCTTTTGTGCATAACACACATTACGTCACCATGACAGAGCACCGATGGGTTCATTTGCAGATCTTTGTGATTTCCAGAGAGAGAAAGGAGGTAATGGTTGAAGTGTGTGAGAGAGTGGAGGAATCAATGAAACCATTTATGAATTCAAGAATCAGGTCACTGTACTCTAACAACAAAATGAAAGGGAAAATGAGAGAATTCTGACCACTTTTGGTGTCTTTTTAATTTCTGTAATTCTGCCTTCCTTATGCAGTCATATTTTCCACTGCTATAGTCTTTGATATTCAGCATAATTACTCTTTGATTCTGGTCTATGTGGTAATCTTTCTAATATACGGATTCATGTTTCACTGTTTTGAACTTTGGGATAGATGCTCTCTGAAATCTTCCTTAGCTAATAAGATCTTTCAGGCTTAGTTCAATCTTTACCCTTCAGGAAACTTCCTACAATCTTTTTAAACCATCATTGAGCTCTCCTTTCTTAGAATAACTGCACTACCTACATAGCAACACAGTATTTAATCTATAAATTGTACACAGGTTTGTTGTTTTTGTTAATAGTTTAATGTTTATACATATTTTAACCTTCAGCTAGGTTTCTTAGCTATGGGAACAGGGGAGAGGGAAAGGGAGAATGAGTCAGTTCAAATCCTATATAAAAGAAAATGAACATGGAAGTTTAATATCTTTATTTTTGCAGATGAACACAATGGGATTAAAATCCAAATGATTTACATAATCTCACCAAAAATTTTAGAACTAGATCTGAAGCCCTAAACTCCTTTCTCCACCGTGCCCAAGACACTGCTGAACACATGATAAACTCTCAACAAGTAACTGTTGGTTTGAATTTAATAGACTCAGTGTAAAAATTATTTGCTTGTTTGTTTTCCTCATGGCTTGGACATCTTAGCATAAAGACATGGCATAAAAGCCCACTCACTTGGGATGTGGGCAATAACCTTTAAGAGGAGAGTTGAACCTCTGAACCTCTGCTTGCCTATTTCCCCTCCAACAGAGTTGTCATATGTGAGGCTTCAGCCCTTTGTGTTTTACTTTTCTCTTTTCTGTGTCTCTGCTCTGGTTCTCAGCAGGTAGCCCCGCTTCCTTCGCTCTCATCACTTTATAGATTGTTGATTCATTTTCTTGAAAAGCATTAATACTGCTTCCTTCATTATTTATTATTATTGTTACAAATAGCATTATTATTTGATTTGCTCTCAGGGAGATTTCAAGCTCTAGAGTCATTGCACACACGTTTCTGACTGCACATCCACTGCCAGAATAATCCATATGCCTCCTTTTCTGAAAATTCCCACTAGGAATGTTGGAAACCTTACAAACTTTGATTGAGCTGCCCCAGGTCAAATTGAACATCTGGGAAAGAACTTCTGCATCAGCTACAGTTGTGCATCCTTAAATACCCCAGTGACCAAGTTGTAGGAGGAGGATTGGTGTGGGATTTCATGTTATACAAAATACATGGATATATTTAAACATTTCATTATATGGTCAAATTAGACTGTGTCTGTATGGGCACATAATAAAGTAAAATTTGGAATTATCTGGTTCATTTCATCAAGTCAACAGCCAAAGGCAAATATCTAGTCTGGTAAAAAGCATTTTTGAACGGAGAATGAGGGAAGAGTCAAACTTATATGAGTTCAATAATTATATTCCTTATATGTGTAAAAATAGATACTAAAATCATTTCACTTTTTCAAAATAGAATATTATATCATGTTAAGTAAAGTGAGTCTTATAATCTCTACCACATGTTATGTATTTCAGTAAGAAAAATGCATACTATCAATTCTGCTATTATTATTTCCGGTATTCTTCCATTATCCTGTACATTCACATCCAGTTTGATTTAAAAAAAAAAAAAAGCCATCTGAAGACTAAACTCACTATTGTCTAAATGTCATATAAATAGATGTTTTAGATCTCCAAAATTGTTTTGTTTCAATTCATCAATCATATAAGTCTCTAGCACAAAAAGAAGCTAGAAAGAAAGGAAGGATGGAAGGAAAGATGGAAGAAAGGACGAAAGGATGGAAGGAAATTAATTATGATAAAGTTAGATGTCTATGGTGTCCTTATGAGCACTGTTTAAAGACATCTACAAAAGCCACCCCACAGGCATTCTTCTTTCCCATTTTTTTTATCTGTATTTTCTTCCTTCTATTACCTGCCTTTTAAATTCTATTAAGTTTTCCTTTCTGTTTGAAAAGCATGTGTCTTTAGGCTCAGAATTCTATACAAGCTGATGAAAATCATAAAATAAAGAACACTGTGGATCCTGAGAAGGCTGAATTAATTACACAACCTATTTTAAAAGTTTTCTATCATGTCCCTGAGGTTAAGGGGTAGAGATGGTGAGCAATATAGTTATCTAGGTTCAATGATTTTGTATTTAGGTATGACACACTTGTTTCTTCATGCATATCCATTTAGATTTTTTAAAGTAATACATATGTGGAAATATACTGATCTTGCCTTAAATTAATAATGCAATTGTAACTCTGCTGCAAAGCATCACCTACATGTCAGGAAGGACTGATTTACAAAGAACCAATAAAATACAATCTTCACAGCTCAAGGCAAGAGGGATGTGACTGTCATTTTCAGACATTTGAAAGGATTAAAAACTGATGATTGGTGAATCTCAGAAGGCCAGAGTTGGGTGCTTACCCAGAAAACTTTGGAATCACATCTCAGAGTCTACAGAAATTTGTGGGAATCTATTAAAGATATGTTTCTGACATTTTCTCTACTGTTTGCTTCCAGTCAGCCTGGAAGCCCCTGCCTTCAGGTCTTGGCACTGAAGCATTAATACAGTTCCTCTGAGGGAGCAGAAGCAGGGCATGAAGATTACAAGTGGCGGTGGCCTGCAGCAAAATTGTAGAATGGGAGAAGTTTCCTTTGGCAATTTTCCAGCTACACTCCTCAGCTATTCTAAAATTCACTGAGTTCTTAGCTTATAAAAGGGCTTTGATTAATACACCTTCTAATACATTTGCATTTTAATGGGAGACTTTGGGAGATAACAGGTAACAAAAGACTCAAAGAAATAAAGTTCATATGGTATGTAATATTAGAAAGCAATTAATATTGATTTTTTTTTTTTTAACGAGAGACTTTTCCAGTGCTCTCCTTCACTCCCCTGATCTCTACTTCATTTTGCATGTTGATCTGGACCATAATTCCTTCTTTAGTCAAATCTTTTTTCTGAAACTGATGTGATTTCTTACTAGTAATCTTTTCATATGCTTCCCTCCTCCTACAATGCTCTTCCTTTGTGCTTCTATGTAGAGTTGCTCAAGTGAGATGACACTTCCTCATGGAAATCATCCTGGACCCTCCAAACCTAGAGAAAGTCAGTTGCAATGGGATCTAAAGACATCTCTCTCCCACCTGCCTAACTTACACGGTAACTTTAAACTGTGTTTTAATTACCTGTTAAGTTCTATTTATTTGTCCCATATGCTCACTGAGAGCAAGAATAATGCTTCTTACCTGTTTTTACTATTTTTTAAGACCTTATATAGTATTGGATAAAAAGTAGGTTTCTCAATATTTGTTGCATATATTTAAAATATATATATATATATATATCTGCCCTAACCCCTACTCAATGGTCCTCAAGCTCAGTGGTCCTTTAATACACTAAGAATTCTAAGATTTGAAGTAAAGGTATATTTTAACTGAAATACCCACTTTGTTCCTCCTAAATAGTAAATTTTATAGGCAATTATGACAGAACAAATTTGAAAAAGATGGGATGAAATTATATTAAGAAATCACAATTTTGAATAATCCTCAAAAAAAAGTCTTACTCATGAAAATCTCTCAGGTTGTGAAATAATGTTTTCATTGTAGTGGTGGGGACATCAGTTCTCTTGGGCAATTACACACATGATTGGCCAAGACACTAAAGAGTATCGTGCAGAGAATAATACTGTAGTAGGAGACCCAGGGTCCAACATTCAACACTGGAAATTGGGAATTAAGTTGCCTGAATTCCCTTTCCATCTTTTGAAAATGGTTACTCGGCCTCATCTTTTTTTCTTTGCCCAGAGTTTAAGAAGACACTACTATCTCCAACTCAGTGCCAGTTAACCATAAAATTCCTATTGCAGCACTTGAAACTTCTAGTATTTTCTAAAGTTTTAATTAGACATAAAGGATAAAAGGCATTTATACAATTGAATACAACAAATCCAAAAATTATTTTTCAAGAAGATATGTGATTTGTAACTAAAAATTTTCTAGGAGGCTATAGCCTATTATAAATTCTAAATAGTTGATCTTTGGCACTTTATTTAATAGAGCTGAGACTAATTTCCTCTTCCACAAAATCAGGATATTAATGCCTCCTTCTCAGAGTTATTGTGAAGGTTAGTGATAATTGTAAAATGCTTGGCATTCATAAACATACTTTAATGTTCTTGTGCTAGTGATTATTTTATAATACTTTCTCATGATTTCATAAATTTTATTATACTAATAAAGAGGCTCTTCCCCGATTATTTTGAAGGCAGCATTTATTTGATTTAGATATATTTAGAGAAATTTATAGGATACAAAATAATTTATTTCACGAAAATTCATAAAATATGTACTTTGTTCCAGCTACTATATTGCATGGTACTAGAAGCAATACTTATCTTTAAGAAACATGGATATTCATGAGAAAGAGGCAAATATCCACCCTGCATTACGAAGGTGGTAATTAGCATTCCAAGGCATTAAGTGTGGAGGGCCAAGAAGGTGGGTCACATTCATGAGTTTCACTAGATTGAGAAAAGTAGTAAGGGCATTCAGCCTACAAGCTGTTACTACACAGGCAAAAGAATAATTGTATAATGGTTGGTGTGGTATGTAAGGAGGAGGAGGAAAGCAGCAGATAAGAAACATCCTATATCCCATAATATCAGAGGGGGAAAAAAATATCACCAAAAACCTGCTTGCCCTCTAAGGAATAAACAAGAATGCTCTCTAGGGCAGATGACTCTTTGTTTAGATAAATCTCTTAACTGGCTGATTTGATTACAAAAGGGAAAAATCTCAGAGTAGAGTCTGATGTTTTGGAATATAAATTTCTACCATATGATATAAATTATTTTCTCCACTGCACTGTGATATAGTCACTTTATTGTGACCTCTCAAAATTTTAATAAAATCTGTGACACATAATCATATATCAGTGGTATTTTAGAAAATAGTTGCATTTAGAGTGGTGTGAGAGTATAACATGGGAAACAGATGAAAGAAGACAAAGAGATTTTAGTAGAAAAGAAGTACCAGTAGAAAAAATCAAAGTTCAAAGACAAATAGAGAAGTGACAGGATCAGATCTAAACTTGAGGAAAAAATTTGGCAAAAGCTATGTAAGTGATTTCTTTGGATGGGAGGCAGGCAGACCAAGTTGCAAATATCCCAGTGAATCAGTGATGACTAACATAGTGAGTATGGAGATAAGTAAATGAGCCTGAAAATGCAAAGAAGAAAACATCAATAGTATGTGATGTCAAATGTGACTGAAGTGTATGGGTTGAAAGACCAAGTGAACAGATTTTAGTACCAAGAAGATGTTTGAAGAATAGGCAGAAGAATCAATTTAGAATATAAAAATTAAAGAATTCACCATAAGTGCTGATCATAATTTTATATTTGATTGCTTCTTTTAATGGTGAGCTCTCAGAGGAGTGTTAATTCTGACTCTCTGGTCAGAGGCAAGTTTTTATGAACCACACTTCCTCTGGTACTTATTTCCTATAAACTATTCTTAGTTGGATTATTGATTTGATTTATAAAAAGTATGAGACACTTCTCCTCTTCCAAAAAATGTCCTAACACTAGTATCCAAAAATGTTCTTTTCTTCTCCTTTATTTAAATTCTTTATAATACAATAATTTAAACATTCTAAATTCTTTATAATACAAGCTACTCTAATATGTTTTTATTTGGTCTAGAAGACTACTCTGGGTTACTCATCTAGATTAATCTCTATCTTTACTAAAAAATACTAGAATGGTCTAATAGCATACTACTCCTACTAGTATTAGTACAACTGGCATTACTACTACATCTCTAATTGAAGAAATGGAAGAGAAGTTATCATCAAAGAAACAATGACCGAGAAGGTTCTAGAATCAAAGAAAAATGTATATCCTTAGGTTGAACTGAAATATGGTTAATTACATAATATAAATCTTGAACCATTAGACCTTGGAAAAGACAACTTTAAAATTATGGAATTTTATTACTGGGATTGTAAGGAGTAAAGAATGTGTATTAGCTCCCTGATTTCCAGAAGAAATGAAAGGACAGGAAGGGGAGAGGAGAGGACAAGAAAAATAAAAGGTAAAGAAAAAGGAAAGAAAAATTTAAAAAGAAAAGAAAAAAATCAGCTGTATCCAGAGGTAGAACCAAGAGAGATAGGAACTAAAGAGGTGTGCAGACAATAGTGTGTGGTTTTCCTAAAAGTAGATGCCAATAGCATCTCTGAAATCTGGATACTGAGTCATTGTCAACCAGTGAGGATCCCAACTAGGAGACTGAATTGATGTCATTAGCATTCTCTAGTGCCCAAAAGAAATATATACAAATCCAGTCTGAAGGAAAGCATCCCTAATGCATGTATGCAGGGTTTCTATGGCTTATTATCATCCAATCAGTCCATAATCAAATATCAATAAGCAGAAGAATGGAAAAGCCACAGTGTATGAGTGGCAGAAGAAGCAAAAATAATAGTGCTTATAGTAAAATTAATAATAAAAAATTTTAGAATATAGAGAAATTATTAAAAATATATGAGATATAGAAGATGGAAGAAACAAAATGTTTCTAATTGGACATTCAAAAGATGGTAAAGAAAATAACAAAGGACAATATTTATAGTGACCATCATTCAGAATATTCCAGAGCTGATCAGAAGTATGAATATATAGCTGAAGAAAGTATAATATACCTCAAGCCAGAGTAATTATGAAAAAAATTTACCAAGATACATTATACTATAATGGGAAAACATGCAAACAAGAAACTATCTTAAAAATAGTTACAGGAGAAAATATAGCTCAATCACTAAAGACTTTTCAATATTAAAATGGTAGCCAGAAGACAATGAAAAATACATCCAATATTTTGAGAGAAAATAACTGTTAACTTAGAAATGTGTTCCCACCAAAATTCTCTTTCAAAAATGGCAGTAAACTAAATATAAATATATAAACAGAAGTATGCCAGAAAATATCCTTCACCAAATGTATCTCTAATAAATAAGCATAATCTGAGAAGCATAATTTACTATTTAGGTGGAAAAGATATACAAATAAAATACATGCATACATACACACACTTATGTCCCCATAACATACATGCATATATATGTATGTATATATATGTATGTCATGTATGTATATACATGTTTATATATATATATATAATTTTTATACCACAAATGGCAAATTACTATGTACACACATATACATATATATATATATATATATATATATATATATATATATATAAAATACTAAAAAGTTGGTACAAAATAGTACTATAGTTAGGAGACAGTAATCAGAAATAATTTGCTGAAATAAATGTGCTTTTTTTTTGAAAGTGTGACAGAATATTTTCTGTACTTTAGATTTTAATTTAAATATTCTGAAACAAAGATGAAGATGATCTCTAAAGAATGTTTAAAATTAAAAAATGAACAATCGAACAAAAAAAGTTAATCTAAAAATAGAAAGGAGAAAAAGAAAGTTTAGAAAAGGATAAGCAAATATTCAAAAGTAGAATAGTCAGAAACACATTCAAATATGCTAATAATTATGGAAAAAAAAACAGAATTAATCCACCATGTAAAATATATTCTAAAATTAGATAAAAATAAAATAATTATATGCCATTTTTAAAGGGTATGATAAAAACATAAGATAAAAAGAGAATGATACAACAAGCAAATACTAATCAAGGGAAAGCCGATGTAATTATATTTATCTTGAGTGAAATAGACTTTAAAATTACTTTGTTACTAGGAATAGATAGGGGATATTACATAATGATAAAGTTTTCAATTAAATGGAAATATATAGCAATGAGTACACCTAATAAAATAACCTCAAAATATATGAGAAGTTTTGAGAGAAAAAAGAAATTGGCAAATACATCATTATAATGGAATATTTCAAGATTATTCTAAAAAATTGAAAAGTCAATCAGTTCCCTATACCACAAAATAAAGCTACATATATTTTGAGGACCACAATTAACTGTCTTCACCTATTATAAATTTACAGAAGTCTTTACCTACATGCAGTGAACATATGTGTTTGGGGGGGGGCACACATTGAACAATTATAAAAATCAACATGAATTAAGAGAAAAATTGCTTCACCAAATGTCAAAATGTATTAGCACATTTTTTTTCTTACCACAATACAAAGTAAAGAGACAATACCAAAATTTTAAGATTCCAACATATTTTTTTTAAGTTTGAAATCATTCTTGGGATAAAAGATAAATCATAATACAATTCTTTAAACCTAAAGGTTAAATATACAACATATCTTGTGAAAGGTAGTTAAAAATTTTCTTCCTTTGACATTCAGCCTTAAATTCTTATAGTATAGGTACAAAGCTAAAAATAAATTAGCACTCAATTTAAGACTGTAAAAAGGAATAATAACCAATGAAAATAGCAGACAAAAAGGAATTAAAATACAAGAAACCATAACAGAAAACACAATGTAATAATCTGATAATAGAAAAGAGTTTTAAGAAAGCCAAAATTTATTATACAATTAATAAAATCTGCAAATCTATGATGAGATCAGTGAATAAAAAGAGTTAAACAACATTATAAAATAGTACAGAAGTATAGATAGAGCAAAGATTTAAACAATAATAGAATACTAAGTATATTTATAAGCCACAAAATTCAAAGGCTTAGGTAAATAGACATACTTGAAGAAAAACAAATTTACCTGAATAGAATAAAAAAAAATAGAAACCCTAAATAGTCCTATGTCTATTAAATAATATGATGACTAGTCTTTAAGATTTCCATAAATAAAACATTAGTTCCAGAAAGTTTTAAAAAAGAGATAAAATAAATTTTCAAAAAAAAATATTTCAATATATGGGGAAAATTTTCATAAAATTAAAAATTTTCTGAATATAATTTTTAGCAAACAGAATGAGAAAGACTCTCAGTCTGGTAAGGCATTTTTATTTTTTAAAAAGCAATCATTTTTCTAAGGAGAAAACATTAGAAGCTGACCCATTACCACTGCTTCTGTTTAATCAATATTTAACTGGAAGGCAAAGCTAGAAGTCCAGCCTCTTATTTTAATTGTTGTTGTTTCTCTTTTTTTTTTCTCACAATTCTGTGGTTTTTATTATTTGCAGCCCCTTATAATGTGATGGTATACAAATTTCTTGGAAGGCAATCTCCACAGTGTTATCAAATCTAACAATTTGGTCATTTATATTTATATTGTTAAATTAGTAGGTGAAGCTAGAAGCTGGATCCATTGCTTGGAGAAATCAACTGTCTTTGCCTTAATTTTATTCATTTTAACATAGCTTTGAATGTTACCTTATATGTCATTTTTTCCTTAACTTATCACAAATCTTCCTTGAATCTAAAAGTATTAGCTGGCTAAATATAAATTTAGACTCTCGAAACCTTATATATGCTTAACTTCATCACAGCTCTTAAATCTATGAAATAGTCAATAAAAGAAACACTTTTTCTTGACATTGTTTTTATTAGCTTTTAATATTTATAAATTAGATCTTTTTCATAAATTTGAGATGCATTTTACATGTCTCTCACACACAAACACACTCACCAATGGTAGTATAAATTTGAATCAGTTCAATATAGCTAAACTGGAACTACATTTTCCAGATTTCCCTTCCCTGCATCATTCTAAAATCTCATGAGCTTCAACCAACATTTTGAGATTTGAAAAATAAAGAGATAAGTTTGAAAGGTCAGTCTAGTAGTACCAGGAACTGTTGTAACTCTCGTACACTGTCATTTACTGATGGATGGGCTTATCTTGATATAGGTGAGGCAGTTGCCAGGGGCCTGCAGTGTCTTTGGTGCCGACTGGTTCCTCATTAGCTTTTCCAGCTTCTGGATCCAGTCTTTGTTTTGCTCCAGGACAAAGGGCACCAGATTTTCCACAAAGTCACCCACATCATTAAAGTTTGCAGTTTGGAAGTCGTGAGAGGTTCCAGTCCATCCTGTGGGTTCTAGTTCATCCTCATGTTTTCCAGTGTGTTCTTGCCTTCCCCTATTTCACTACCATCCTTTCCTGCCTGCCTGCCTGCCTGCCTTTTTCAGGCACAGATGCAAAGAAACAGCATTGTATCAGTTCTCAAAATTAAATATGGTCAATCCCCTATTAAATTTCTACATATACACATATGTATATATCATTTTTAGTAGTTCTATTTTTCTGATCAAACCCTGACTGATGCAGTTGTGGAATATTTTTACATGTTACTATAAATCCATAAATATACTACACGGCTACCTAAAACCTCATTCTACAATTCTTGTAAATACTGTCTCAAAGCTCCTCTGACATTGTGCCCCAAACATAACTATCATAACTATTTCTGATCATTTCTCTTAGCTGAAGAAATAAACACCTACTATTTGTTCATTCTTAAGTAGCTTCTACTACTGTAGATGGTTGAGATATATATATATATATATATATATATATATATATATATATATATATATATATTCCAATAAGCTTAAGTTTGCTCAGATAGAAAATAAGTATGATAATGCATGTTTTATTCCACAGGGCCGTCGTGAGGGCAACCAGGACAGCTTATTGTAAAAAAATAAAAAATAAAAAAATGAAAGTCTAATGTAAAATGACAAATACAAAAATACATACATACATACACACACACACACACACACACACACACACACACACACACACTTTTCTTTTTTGTAAAGTAAGTTTCCTGACTTTAAATACTGTCTCAGGGACTTAGAAGAATTTTTTTTTTTTAATTTGAAATTTGTTAAGTTAGGAAAGAAACGAAAAAGTTTCATATGCCTACTCATTATTGATTTATTTAATAACATTTAAAAGCAGGACATAATGACTTTGAAATTGGTTTCAAATTACTACGGTGGGGTATGGTTGTTAAGAGAAGCTAAAATGAATCTCAGGAAACCATGTTCCACCATTTAGATAAAAAGAATCAAATTATATGTATTTTTGTCTTGAACCAGCGACAGTTTGCCTGCTTCTAGGTTGTCTGAATACTGCCTCATCTCAGTTGATTCTAATTGCAGTTAAAAGCTCCTTGGTTTAAGGAGGCAAAAAGCTGAAAAGCTGTTGGGAGACTGTTGATCAAATCACATCCTTTGATCTACTTTGTCTTTCAGCTTTACTCACCCAATTGTTTTCACCGTGGCTTAGGCTTAGAAAGCTCGCCTATTAATAATTTAATACATGCATCTAATTCATTTTATACTGAGGGATCTCAAAATAACAGTTTTAAAGTGCAGCTATGTATGCACGTTAATAGTTCGTTCATTTTATTGGTTCCAGGCACATTTCAGTGGTTAGGATAAGAGATGAATGCTCTCACTTACTCTTTGATTTGTGAGTTATGTATCACTGACAAAAATTTCCTTAGTAACTTTGTCACTGTTTACTTATGTTATACCTTTAAGAGCGATTTGCTAAGGGTCCGTCCCAAGAATGAAAATGCACATGAATTTCCTTAATAAACACAACATTATTCTGATTTAGGTGTCACAAGAAATTTTGAGAATTAAATACATAGACCATCCTAAAGTTATTCTATCCCATTTCATTTATTCTATCATTTGGAAAATATTTCCTGTGCACTTACAATGCACCTGGCATGGTGCTCATGATGAAGATAACGAGAAAATTTTTCATAAAGCTCTCATATTCATGGAGGAGACAATTGAAAGAAAAATATTATAATACTATGTAACACATTATGATGCAAAAGAGATAAGCCTAGGGTCCTACCAAAGTACAGAGGAAGACAGGTCAGCTTTCACTGTATGTGTTTGAGAGATTCCCAAGAGGAGATAATTCTAGTAAAGCCAGGAAGGATAAACAGAACTTGTTATTAAGTCTCTAACATTAACCTTTGTAAAGTCCCTTTCCTCACCCAGCACCAGAGGGATTATGTAGAAACATTCAGCAGCTACACAATAACAGTATTGGGCAATTTCTCCAGGTTGTACATCTTATCTTCTATTTTGTCTCTGCCAAAAAGATGGAGCAATAAAAACCATCTGCCTAGAGGAAGGTGACAGTTGGGACTGGAGAAATACAGTGGAAGATCAAGGGCAAGAAGGATGGGAAGCTGTGGAATAGAAATTAGAGCTGCTGAAACAAGCTGTTTCAACTTCACAATTATTTCTGAAACTGGTCTTGTCTAGGTTATGATCCATAAAGCCTTAGAATTCATTCTTCAGTGTATTCTTCTGGGTCTTGGTATTTTAGATACAATATAGTAGTATGACAGTGTTCAGAGTAGAAAAGCCTTGGATTCTGATCCTTAGCTACAAACTCACAACCTTATCTACCAAATTCTGACTACCTCACAATTTCAACAAGAATCACATGCACATATGGATATATGCTAGTTTTAAAAAAAAAATTATAAAGAATAGCAAAAATAAAAGATGCTATTCTTGTATTACTATTTTTCTTACTACTGTGTTAAACTTCTAAAATGAGTAGACTTCTGACATAACCTAGGGACAATACTCAATCTGCCCAGTCACTTTTCAGATTAGACACTTTCATTCAAAATCAAGTCTCTTTGCTTGAGGGCAAGAGTAAAGCTTCTTTAATTAACAACAATTAATGACTCCTACAGGAGCAGCTCTCTGGCTTTAAGAGGTATGTTAGAATATCATACTGAGAGAAAAAAAAAATCATTCAAAGGGAAAATAAAGAAAAATACTTGCAGTTGTAAAAGTATACCTGAGTCCCACTTTTAATAAGTTTTGTCATTTTTGTTGTAAATAAAATGAATTTCGTGCTCAGTAAATGTCACCTTATTTGTCACATACTACTATTTTTCTTATTCTAGATTTTAAGCCCCTTGAGAGTAAAATTTTTTATTAGCAAACTTTCATTATAGATTTCTGCATACAGTAGGAGCCCAATACAATTTTGCAGCTGGAGTCAGGAGTCCCTGAAAATTAGCAATTACTGACACAGATAGTAATGTCCAAGGGAGTACAAAATATTGAATGTACAGTTTTTAGAGAAAGGGCTGTTTAGCTCAAGTCTTAGTCCATGAAAGAAATTATAAAAACATCCTGCCATTCTGCTGATAGACTTATGAAAACAAGTTGAAAGTAGCTGATCAGTAGCATCTGTTAACTGGCATTGACACTTTAATGTGTAGGGCAGCTGTCAAGCAATTCCACTTTCTTCTACTTGTCTTTTCAGAATTAATTAGCACTGTGAGACACTCAAATCCTCTCTTAGTTGCCAAGAAGAACTTGGAAGGCAGCTCCTCAAAGAACAACTTGGGGGGATCCACCCTTTCACAACCCATCTTCCTCTGACCCCTTTCTTTTGACCTCACTGGCACAACTGGCATCAGCATTTCTTGGGTTTGAAATAAAGTTGTTTTCAGATCAAATGAAAAATGAGATGGATAAGGCTAAACAAAGAATGAGCTCATTAGTGATATAATTGCATCAAGACTTTGCAAAATATGAGACATGAACTAACCCATATGGCCTTATATAAAATTCTATGGCCCAGCTGTAAAATAGTCACAATGCCTATTTTGTTCAGGTTTGTAGAAAAAAAAATCAAGTTAAATAATAATATGAATGTAAAAAAATTAGAATGTTTCATAAATGCAAAATGTTATATATACAGAGAAAAAAATTAAGCTAATCAAATATCACTGCTGCATGTGTGTGTGTGGGGTGTGTGTGTGTGTGTGTGTGTGTATACACACTCACACACATGCACACATTGAATGTATATCCAGAATAAAGGTGGGGAATTTTAAGAAAGTTAATATCAAATTATAGAAAATATAAATAATAAACTAACAACTTGAGCTTTCCCTTGACTGAGATGGCCTTAATTCCAGTCTCAGTTTGACTAAACTTTAGGTTTGCTTCCTAAGAATTCTTCCCTTTTCATACTTTAGAAAACTTGCAATTGTAAATGATTTCTGTTCCTTTAAGATATAAATCCTCTAAAATGCAGAAATGTCTTTCTCAAGGATCTGGATGTCATCACTTAGAAAATGTTATCTCTTTCCATAATTATATTTCAAACTCCTAGTCATGGAGGGAGTTTCGGATTCTAACTTCTATAAAGAATAATTATCAAACACAAGTGACCTAATCACACTGACTAATGCTTCTTCACCTAAGGTCTCCAGTATTCCTTCATTAGTTTATTCCAGCATTTAAATATCCTCTCCCTTTTCTTTCACTGGTATTGAGTTTAATTTCTCTCCCCTACTGCAATAGTCTTCAGTAAAATCTGTTTAACTCTATCTAGTTTAATTTTTCTTTTACACTCTGCAGGGTAATGAAGAAAATTATATTTTGAAGATAATATTTGAGGGAAAGATCTGCCAGTTATTTCTACTACATAAAGAAAACTCAGTATACTCTCAAAGTTCAAAGGGCAAACTTAAGCTCTGAGATTCCTGGTTTCTAGGTTGTTTCCCGTCAATAATCATCCACTCCTAATATAGCCTCAAGGCTCAAAGTGATCAGTTTTTATCTCACAGTGCCAGAGTCTACCCTTGTTGAATTGGTAAATTTTACAAAGGTATTCTTTGATGCTGCTTCACTTCCTCTTTTTACCTACTGATGCTTGAATCACCCCTACCAAAGTATTCTTGTCTCTAATGTATAACTCTCTCCCATCCCCAACTTTTCATAGGCTTCTTTCAGGTAATACTTTCTGTCTTCTGAATCAATAATTCTTTTATATAACCCGTTTTCCTGGATTTACTCTAGCTCTGTGTCAATGTTATAAGCCTTCCTAAAATTTAAATGACTATAAATGGCTTAATGTTCCATCACTTCTAGGTAAAGTATTTGCATTTTTACAGAGACATTTTAGAAATAATACCCAAAGGAATGATTCTCTCATATCAGCATGGAGGTTTAGGGGATATGCATACATTTGGACAGTGAGATTACCTGTCATCCCTCAATCATACTAGCAGACAGGCATTTAACTCAGCCCTTGCCTGTGGCTAATCCTATAGGGCATTTAAGTCCCATTCAAAAACCTACTCAATCACAGTATTGAATCTCTCTATGCCATATGCTTCTCTGGCTCTCTACTAGGGAGAGTAAATGCTGCTGCTTTTTCCAGAGGCAGTTACCTATGGAAACAAACAAACAAACACAAAAATAAATGCTTGAGCTTTGCTATACTGAACATTGACATATCCATACTTTACATCTGTAAACTAAAGAAAAAATAAATTTAAAGTGTAAAAGCGTTGAGAATTTTGTTGAGCTGAAAAGACATTAGTTCAACCTTCATAGCCAGGGTAGTGAATTTATATATCAAACAATGGCATGCATTAAAAAGTAACTTAATTAGATATAGTGAGACAAAGGATGAGCCTCCCATTAGACCCAGATGCCAAGAGGCCGATGTACTGTACAACACAGACAAATGATCAAACATGGAAAAGATTTGCCTGGAAGTGTACACTATGCTTTAAGAGCATCATTAAGAAAGTAGAAGGCTATTGCCAAAAGGGTTTATAAGAATATCTGAGACCAAATGGTTTGTAAATCTTGTCAGATATGTGGAAAAGATTTGAGAAAAAGGGTTCAAGCTGTATATTCCCTGAATATTCAAAAGTGGTTAAGTTTTTGTGGAAGTTTGGCAGGCAAGTCTAACTAAAAGTATATTTTCTTCAAGAATTCACAAGGACTAAGATCCCCAGTATGTGAAAAACGTGAGCAACCACTATATGTCCTTGGCAATATGCTGGATAAGGGACAAGTTCACCTTCAAGAGTGAGATTATGTTTAAACTCGATGTGAAACAAGGGTCAAAGTCAGAGGTGGAGAATTATTGATTACATGGTAGTAAAATGTCACTCATATTTTCTTGTATCCCAGCCTTCTTTAGGTCAGGGTGAGTCTGAGGAAGAAGAGGATGCATCAAAAAGGAAATAAGGTAAAAATCTATATACTGGAGTTTATATGTGAAAAATGAGGGCACGTGGCAGTTCTGCTCTATAACATAAAGCACTCTTAGTGGGATAAGGACATTTCTCTTCAATAACCCTTATAAAAATATACTAGACTAGAAACACTTTGGCACTTTTTAGCAGAAAATAAGATGAACTAAACAAAAGCCAGGTTCTTTGGTAGAGAAATCTCCAACTGTGGCAGAAAAATGTTATCAGTTATGGTGGTGGCTTCTAGGGCACATGACCTGATCATTGAGAAAACAGCTGTGAATTAAGAAAATGTTTTACAGACTCCTGCTAGCTATCCTGTGGACTCCTTTGAGCTAGAAGATAGGAATGATGAAGCCGCCTGTGCAACCCACATATAGCTGTTTACCCAGAAAGGGGGCATGTGTTGGAGAGCAGATGACGCCACTAAGTTACTAATATCCTGCTACAGAAAAACTTTCATTCTCTCTATCCTGATTTGGCCTGAAATAATTCTTCCATCAAGTACAGTTGAAAAAACTGAGTATGCATGAAAAAGCGTGTTAAAAGAGATGATAATCATCTGAATAATTTTAAGGGATATTTGATAGAAAAGATAGATTTATCCTATTATTTCTAAGGGTAAAAACATTGCAATAAAAATTTACAGAAGTATAAAACTGATATATTTATCCTTCCTACCTCTAAAAGTGTTCAAAGTCAAAATGAGAGAATGGCTATGAACATATTTTGAACTAGAAGTTGCTCAAACACAAAACCAAAAAGTGGATATCATTGATCTATTCTTCTCTGCTAGATGCTTTTATCTAAACCATGGCCAAAAGAAAAGTGCCTAATCCAGTCTAAAGGAGAGTAAAATGAAATGTTTGCTAATGTTTTAGAAGTGCTATAATCAGAAAAAAATTTCAAAATAGCATAAACTAATATATATATATATATATATATATATATATATACACACACACACACACACACACACACACACACACACACAATTTCTCTTGTTCTTATTCTACCTTTTTCTTCTTATTCTCTTTCACTTTTAATACTAATGTCTGGAGAAAAATGCCACTCATTTATATTAAAAATCAATTATTTTTATTAGATGTTAAATATGTCTTAAATATATGTGTAATCGAATTCAGTATCCTATAATCTGTTAGTATATATAACTCCATATTCTAAAGACATTTAATTTTCCTAATCTATAACTAAATGTAGGCACAGAAAACCACTAAGAGAAAGGTAACATTGACATGTATTCACTAATTTAACTGTATTTTTCAACAATTTTGATGACCACCTTTGCCTTTATTTTCTGTGAAAAATATTATTTTAGCAAAACAACAACTCCATGAAAGAAAGAACTTTAACTTTTGTTTTAAGTACTAAGGGTTTTTCCTTCTTTTGGTGACCTTGCAACTTACCTATCAATCTGTAAACACAGTGACTGAACAACCTATTGTATGTAAGGTGCATGATAAAGATTACTAGAAGTTTCAACCACCTCATAGAGAAATAGGTGTTTTAGCAGCTAAAATGAGAAGAGATAATAGCACCAAAATGTATTCTTAAACTATCTTAAAACATTTAAAACTTTAAATATTGTATTTAAAAATAAAATATTTGAAAATCTAGGAAATATACTTATTTTGTATTCAGAATCAGGAAGTCATGGCAAAATAGTTTATTTTATTAATATCCAAGGACTAAAAAATGCAGCAAATATTTTGACCTAATTAACTCAGAAACTTAGTTGACAGATTTGATCAGTCAGCCTCACATGGAGTCACATGAAACATTTTTCTCATGGTTAACAGTAAAGGAAAAGATGCTTCCATAAGTTGTTCTAAATATGAATCCATATTTTATCCGAGAACACAATAATTTCCAAAGAACTAATTCTATTTTTTCTTTATATTATTCCCTTCCATGTATAGCATTACTAAAATATGAAAGTAATTTTCTGTTTATTTTTCTGGATTCTGTAGTAGAGCACTTAAACTCCAGAAAATGTTTACTTTTGGATGCAGAAGCCAACTTTGAGAAAGCATAGGTAGACAGAAGAGGAACAAAAATAAGAAAAAGATCCCCTTGCATTCTTGCAATATTGACAGTAGGCATATTGCTTTACAGAAGAAGCAAATTATCTCTCTTACTTAGAAGTGCCTTTAAAAAATGTGATCATATGTATTGGTTTCAGCATACAGCAACCTCCAAGCATGCATTAATAAAGGGACTCCTAATAAACTTTATCTCGAAGGGCTGGTATTAGCTGATGATGTACTTTCTATCTTCTTCAACTTCAGCCCCACTACTTAAAAATGTAGTCCTCAATGCAGTCATGTCAGAAAAAGGAAAACACACAATCAACAATCTGTGACCCTCAGGATTTGAAAGTGTCACAATTGCTGAGTTGCTGGTTTTAACTGCCCTTCACTTGTTCACTGTCTCTTCCACACCACACTCTTCCCCCTAAATATGTGGGTACTTCATGTTACTTAGCTTCTGATTTTTTTGTATCCTCAACTTCTAAGCCTAATGAGGCTGAGCTGAGTTAATAATGGATGTAATAAGTAATGACTCATTGTTTTGTGGCCCGTGCATCTGTGGATGCCTCCAAATGGGAGCCAGTACTCTGATGCTATTTGTTCTGCTATGTCACTTGCCACCAAGCAATGCCACTCATCAATAAAAGGCAAGATGACAGATGAGTTCATTTAATGGAATTCCTCTGAGTGAGCTACAGCCCAACTCTTCAATAGGTCTGCTACCACGCTCTCTCCCTCCCTTTCACTCTCTTGTGGCTTTTTTTTTCCTTCCTCCTAAATCCAAGACAGTTGGAAAGCACGCTTGGCCGAGAGGGCCACCATTTGTGCCAGCAACTCCTTCTGCTCTTAACAACTGCTATCCTAAATCAAATCAGCAGCTTTGTGCCTGGAGATTAAATCATTGCCACCTGATAGCAGTGGCACCCTGTGGCATCTGGCCACATGTACACTCTTCCTGGACTCTATTTTCTTAAAGGATAGGTTGTATTGGAGGAAGAGGTTCATGTATGGGGGAGTCAAGGTTTAAGTGTTTCATTTTGTCCTTTGCAGGCTAGATAAAGAAACAGGCTGCTCCCTGGAAAAGTTTATGGAGCAGTCTTTCTGCTGGTCATGTTGACCTACTCACATAGTCCTGCTAGCTAAAGTATGCTGCTTCCTTCCATAATCTGGACTTTACCCACAGTGTGATCAACACTGATGACATCTTACCAATAATAGACTCTTTCAGTCTGCAGAAACAGTGATGACATTTGGGAACCTGGATATCCTAAAACTATGAAGTGTAAAAAAAGCAGATATCCAAAAAAACTCAACAGGTGTTGCTGTTAACACTTTTCAAAATATCATTCTTTTTTAATAAAGAATAAAAGATAAATACATGAAATCAAATATAACCACTTGTAGGTTTAGCAGAGTTGGAATATCTTGAGTTGGGAAAACAGAATATAGTCTCAAGATTTTTCCACTATGAAGAAGTGACTTGAGAAAATGACAAGGTAGACAACAGAATTATAGAATGTTACAGATAGCAAAGTTTACAGATAAGTAAATATATATATATATATATATATATATATATATACATATATATATATATATGTATATATATATATATAAAACACTTCTTAAATTTCTCTATTTCTAAAATTGAAATAGAATTCTATTCATAAGCTAATTGGAATATCACTGACAATAGGTAACAAAGTCATTCAGTTCTAATATCTCTCTTGTCAAATATTCATAGGTAGAGCTGGGATTATATATCTGTATTTGTATTTAAATCTGTGGCATAAATATTCCAGGGCATGGGACATTTCTCTAAATTGCCCCCCAAAATTTTGAAACTCTATGCATGGCTTTGACAATGAACCTTCCCTGAGCCTCTACCGGGGATGGTTCTAATATGCACTATCATATCTAACATTCTTGATTTCATATGGAGCAAAAAGAATTGATTCTCTAGATGCTGACATTATATTTCATATTCGGGCCCTTTCAGAGTTGGTTGAATCTACTCACAATTAAAGTCAGTGTCAAAATAGGAAAAGTGATGAGAAAGGAGGAAATATAGTGTAAGGAACTAAATGAGGAACAAAAGTGTATTTTAAAAACCTACAGAGTAAGGACAGCCAAGAAATAGATTAACGGAGCATTACATTTTATTGTTGAGCACAAATGTTCCATTCCCTTCTCTGAGCTCCTAATCAGCATTTTTCATTATTTTTCTTCCACTGTATCTGGCTCCTATGCATCAGTGCCCCTAGCAACACCTCTAATAGCACTAAAACTTCTTTTTCTACCAGGGCTCCCCACACAAGGAGCCTTGACAGGGCTGACCTGCCCTCCTGTTAGATTTCCACACTTGTGGTCATGGGTTAGGATAAGAATGCTCCCTTTGATACAGTTTTAGGAATGTCTGCTCCACTCATATATAGGGAGAAATTATTTCCTTCCTACATACAGTGATGTCATATTTTTAGGTTGTTATGATATAAGGGTCAAGGGGCTGCTCTCAAAGGCTCCTGTCATGTAACTCCTCAGGATGGTCTGGTGTGTTTGGTGTGATTACCACCACCTCTACCCTTCCATCTGGTATATGAACCTTACAGGTCCCAGGTGCTGCAAAAAAAAAGCATTCATGGTAACACCATAACCCTGAAAGACAGCTCTTATGACTATTTCTGCTTAAATGTATTAAATGTGAACCTAGTAATTTTGATGTCCTCCTATAGCTCTTGTCCTATGAGCAATGCATTTATAGTATCTGGGATCACATGGAAGAAAGGGAGATAATAGACATCTTAACTTTTCAAGTCAGAATTGTGCATAAACATCTTTATATCACCAGAGCACCTAGCATAATCTCCAAAGACTAAACACACATTAATATCTGTTGAATTAAAATGGACTGCATAAAGTCTAGTCTCTTTCCTCTGTATTTTCTTATCTTCTATGCCAATTATTCTGTAAATCTGTTTTTCCCTTGGTTTTAGAAGTTTGGCAGGTGGCACTTTAATCTGTTCTTAAATAGTCTGACTCCAACATAAATTCAGACCATATGTGTACCATGATAGGCTGGAACCTGCAGTCATGAATCCAATTTGATTTCACAAGTGTTTATTGATTACCAACTATGTGTTTATTATCCTCCACAGCATAGTCATGATCAAAATACTATTCATAAACAGAAGACAATAAACTATTTCAGATGCCTACAGATCAAGAATTAAAACTTTGATATTTAAAAACTAATTTAGGAAAAGTTCTAGAATTTGAGCTACAAGAAAAGAATTGCTTTCTTTTTTTTTTAACAAAGTCTCAGAGTTAGAAGGAATTTAAGAAATTTGTTAATTCTAATTCAAGCTGCATCCCATATAATCATCTTCAATGGCAACCATAATAAAGGGTATTTTGCTTTCTTGAATGCACCAGGATTAGGAACTAGACTAGGTTGCAGGAAATACAAGGCTCTTGGTCAATATCTTTCCTCCTTTGTCAGCTTCCTCATACTTGTGTCCTACAGACCTCTGTTCACAGCAGAAGCAGCATTAGCCTTTTCTCCTCTAGAAGGAAACCATAAGACAAATTATGATTTTAGAAATAAAGTACATAGGAGAGGCAACCACTATAACTACTTGGCCAAGTAGAAGGAATAATTATTTCACAGGTACCAGAACAAAGTTCAGATCACAATGAAGACCTTTCTTCCGCTACCCATTTAATATAATTGTATAATATTTATCAGAAATCTCTCTGTAGTTTATAATTGGAAATCAGTACAAGACATGAGAACCTAGAGGTGAGACACCAAATGTTTCTAATGGGTGACGATGGGCTGGTCTATGTCATTGGTTGCCAATGATGCATTAAGTTTTTGAGTTAAGGGATTTATTTGCAAATATATAAAAGCATATAATTCAACTACTCTTAAAATACAAGAGATCTAGTACATAGGAATAGCATTTCTAGGGGCACAAGTCAACAGCTGAAGACATGGGCTCCTTGAGACAAATTGTGGAATCTCTTATCCACCACAGTCTTTCCAGGTTCTGCAAACATTCATTTTAACTGACTGACCCGTATAGGAACTTGGATTCTGCCTCTCTGGCATCATAGGCCTCAGAAGCTGGAGGAAAGGAAAATAAAAAGAGTTCAAGATAAAAGAGCTTTCTTAGCCAGTGGAGAAATGTAATGGGTATGGCCACATAGAATACCTGAGGAGGCCATACAAATACCAGTATCCTCCCTCACAAAACAAACAAACAAACAAAAACAAAAAAACCACCAGAGTCAGATGAAACCAGTAGAAGAAGGCAAACAAAAGTCAAATACTTTTTAGCAATGCCTTTTGATTCTCTGAATTCCTGTGATCAACTAGCAGTAAACCCCTGCCACAAGGTGCTCTAATACTGGGTTACACCAGAATTTTTTAATTTCCCTTGTCATTTTTTTTTCACTTGTATATTGAATATATCAACAGCAAACCAATCAAAAGCATGATACTGCTTCAGGTACTATGCTAGGCCTCTGGATACACACTGCTGAATAAAATAGACTTGGTCGCTAGCTCAGCCTTGCCAGCCTGACGGGTTTGGTGGAAGCAGCGGTGCCTGGCACATGTAGTGATACTGGCTGGCACAAGTGATAACTGTACTTAGGATGATGGTGGAGAGTAAGAGCCCCATTGTAAAGAGGGCAAGTAGAGCTGTTGTGACCGGAATAACCAGATTCAACCTGAGTGCTCTGATCTTAGAGGCAGTTTATTAGCCGGCGGCTGTCCTTCCAAAGGAGCAGCCCGAAACATAAAGATACAAGGGTTTTAAGCCCAAAATCTCATTCTTCATCCTGTCTAAATCACAAAGGTTTAATATTTCTTCTATTCTCTACCTGTCAACCTAAAGGTGGGTTGTGCAAGCGGGGGTACAGAAGCAGAAAGTGTACTGTTAAAATGTTAGGTTCCCATGGGTAACTGTTAGGTTCCCATGGGCAACTG